>RJWK010054230.1:0-15091 GCA_004363435.1 Platanista minor
AATATATTCTATGTGATACTTACCTTCATTATTTGGAAATGTTTCCCACAACTCCCAATATCAATATTAATAATATTATTCATTATATTATTATATAAAGTTATATAACTAGATTCTTATATATTAATATAAAATTGATATTATTAATATTAATGCTATTTATACTATATTAGATAGTATATTTACATTATAAATATTAATACTTCGCTTATACAAGTGAGTTAACAGAAAGGTGAACCTTTCTCCCTAAAGTAATATGTTAAAGCACTGGTTTGTTGAAGCTGAGACTAACACTTCTTGTAATTTAACATGCTGCTTTTGATAAATAAAATTTTTGGCTTCTTAACTAAAGGCGTAAATTCAAGTCTAAAATTTAATTTTATTTTTAAGAGCATAAAATATGGCATAATTTTAGTGGATAATTAGCAAATTCCTACCGATTTTTCCTTGAATTTGTTGTTTAAATGGAAGATCTAAAGGAAAAGTAACTGGACAATATTATAACCCAATCCAACATTTTTAGTGTTTTTAGCCAATATTACCTCGTTTATTGTTTTTTTTTTACATATATTTAAGTAAGAAATTCAAATTAACTTTTAGACAGAAGAGAGGTTATTTAACATTTTAGAATGAATTATCTCTTTTTGAAATTTTTGCCCTCAAATATACTGCTACTAATCTTTTCACATGTAGGAAAATCAAAGCTTTTATACAGTATGTTTAATTTTTTTTAATATAAAGTTCTATTAGGGCAAGATATTCACATTGAGTTGTGTAAGATAATTTTAATTAAATCATGATTTCAAGATAAATGAAAGAGTATGTCAATATCAAATATTTGCACACGCAAAATTAAAGATCTTTCAAGATCTCTGAGGACTTTCCCCTTATTATTAAAACACTGCTGGAAATAAAGTATTGTCAAAGGTTTTCCAATTTTATTGTGGTTCCTGAAAAATCCATTGTTGTTGAGTGGTTGTAATATTTAAGGAATCTAAATTAAATCGTGACACAGGATTATTAAATATTAAATATAAATATTATTAAATATTAAATATAATATTAAATTCCAATTATTACAGAAACAAAAAAGTATCAGCAATCAACTTTCTTCATCAAAATTGAAATGTCATCACGAAATATTCAGAGTTCATTTGATTATGAACAATAAAAGCATTAATTATTTGGAGTATAAATTTGCAAACGTTTTCTGTGAAGAGTCTTATAGTAATTATTTTAGGCTTTGTGGATTTCATGGTCCCTGTCAAGCTACTACTTACCTCTGCCATTGTAGTGTGAAAGTAACCAAACACAATACATAAACAAATGGGCATGGATGTGTTCTAATAAAACTTTTCTTACTGACACAGATTTGAATTTCATACATTTTTTTTCTGAGCTTGAATAGTCAGTTATATTTTTTTATTGAAGTATAGTTAATTTACAATATTGTGTTAGTTTAAAATGTACAGCAAAGTGATTCAGTTATATAGCTATATTCTTTTCCATTATAGGTTATTACATGATATTGAGTATAGTTCCCTGTGCTATACAGTAGGACTTTGTTGCTTATCTATTTTATATATAGTAGTTTGTATCTGCTAATCCCAAACTCCTAATTTATTCCTCCTCCCACCCCTTTCCCTTTGGTACCCATAAGTTTGTTTTCTATGTCTGTGAGCCTGTTTCTGTTCTGTAAATAAGTTCATTTGTATCATATTTTAGAGTGCACGTATAAGTGATATTGTATGACATTTGTCTTTCACTCTTTGAATTACTTCACTTAATATGAAAACCTCTAAGTCCATCCATGTTGCTGCAAATTGCATTAGTTCATTCGTTTTTATGGCTGAGTCATATTCCATTGTATACTTATACCACATTTTATTTATCAATTCATTTTTTGTTGGACATTTAAGTTGTTGTTTCTATGTCTTGGCTATTGTAAGTAGGGCTGCTATGAATACTGGGGTGCATGTACCTTTTCAAATTATAATTTTATCCAGATATATGCCCAGGAGTGGGATTGCTGGATCATATGGCAACTCTACTTTTAGTTTTTTAAGGAACTTCCATACTGTTCTCCATAGTGGCTGTTCACAAAAGATTCAGCTCATTCCCTTCCTTCACATGTAATATTTTCACTACAGTCTCAGGGAGGACAACACAAAAATCTCATCTAGTGACTATGTCAAGCTCTAAATCCAAGATGTCTGAATTAGGCACAGATAACCTCTATATCAGATTTAGATGTGACTCTTCCTTATGTGAAAAAAATATATATAAAGAAAAATTATCTGTTTCCTACACATACTCAATTTATGATGATTGAAAAGGGACAGGATAATACCAATAAACATCTTCATTAGGAAGGGGGAAGGATGGGAAACCTACACACGTTAGTGGTTAAAGCTTCCACATAGAAGGTTATATATATATATATATATATATATATATATATATCAGTTCTCCTCATATTTCATTGGCCAAACCAAGCCATGTAGCTGTACAACACTTCAGTTAATGAATTTGGAAAATGCAATCCTAATGTGACCCTGGAAGGAAGGGAGTCTGAAATAGGCAGTGTAGAACATTAATGATGACTGTAAATTATATATAGGGATATATGAAACCACAATATCAAAGTAAAAAAGGAAAAGTCTCAATAACTGTTTTTTTCTTCTATTCCCTGAAATGCAGACTTCACTTGTTAGACTTTGAATACATCCAATCTTTTAATCAGACCACAAGGAGAAATGATCAGTTTACTTCATTATGTAAGGCCAGTCACAGGTGACTTTTGCACAGCATTTTTATATCTCACATTAGAGGTAACATAGACAAAAGACAAGGAGTTGTGATAATTGCAACAAAGGAAATGTGAACTTTAGAGTGCATCATAAGTTTATTTTTCATGTTTAGAACATCCTCATATTTTCCTCTTCTTGGTTTTAAT
Organism: Platanista minor; assembly: GCA_004363435.1. Classification (NCBI taxonomy): domain Eukaryota; kingdom Metazoa; phylum Chordata; class Mammalia; order Artiodactyla; family Platanistidae; genus Platanista; species Platanista minor. The sequence continues at coordinate 2,957 of RJWK010054230.1, forward strand.
ATATTTTGTTTACATTTCAGAATTTTCAAACTTTATAAAACATAGCACTGTGCATAAAAATCACCCCAGATCCTTGTTATGTATGCAGCTATTGGACCTTACTCATTATTAGGTCAGGAATCTACACTTTTAAAAAACATTCCTGGGACTTCCCTGGTGACGCAGTGGTTAAGAATCCACCAGCCAACGCAGGGGACAAGGGTTGGAGCCCTGGTCTGGGAAGATACCACATGCCGCAGAGCAGCTAAGCCCGTATGCAACAAATACTGAGCCCACGTGCCACAGCTACTGAAGCCCGTGCGCCTAGAGCCTGTGCTCTGCAACAAGAGAAGCCACAGCAATGAGAAGCCTAAGCATTGCAACAAAGAGTAGTCCCCACTCACTGCAGCTAGAAAAAGCCTGAGTGCAGAAATGTCCAATGCAGACAAAAATAAAATAATAAATAAATAAATTTATTTAAAAAAATAGAAAGCATTCCTGATTATTCTGAAGTGGGTGATCTGTGCAAACCCCATTTATAACTGAGTGAAATAGAGTAACTAGATTCAAAGTAATCCAAGAATTTCTGAATTATTTTGCAGTGAAAATCTATATTAATATAAAATTCATATTCCATATATATAAATAAATAACTTACAGAACTTGGCATAGTGCATGCTAAAATAACTAATAAATCAGTTATGAGTAAAGTTAATTCCTTACTGAAAAAAACACATCACTTTTTGAAACGGATATACTAGCTGTTGAATTAAATAGATCAACTTCTTTATCAGGTATATCATGTATTGAGTAAGTTATATAAACTGCTAAATTAAATGTCATGCTTGAATCTGATACATCACCATCTGAACCTTCTAAATTAGATATATAACTTGCTGAATCTAATATCTAATACACTAACTCAAAGTTACCACCCATTAATTCATGAGTATTGAAATACATCTATTCTCAGGTTACATATATATTTAAAGAACTAGTGCATGCCTTACATCATCCTTATTTCAGATTTTACTTGAGGAATCCCCGAGAGATTTTATTTTGTTTTAATGTTTTAAGAGTTTGATCAATTTTCTTCTACTTGTTATATTTAAGCCACCAGTTGTCTGGAGAAAGTGGAGGTATATCTCTGCATGAATTATGGAAATATATATTTTTAGGTAAGGAATCTAAACAAATACATTATTTAGTGAGTTCTATTTACGGTTGCTCCTTATGTGCTATGCAAACACCAAATCTAAAAGTAGAAAATGAGCAGAAACTTACCTGCTAAATGAGGTCTATTTAAACTAGTAATATTTTGGTGCTCTGTAAAGATCCTCCAGGTGGGGTTGTGACTGGTTTAAAACTCAGATTGAACAAGAATATTGTTATTATTTGACTAATATATTTAAATATATTGATATTTTTATTGTGGTGAAAATCATATTTGAAATAAATATGATTGTAAATTCAGAATTACTGCATTTGACTAGAATACAATCTATGCACTATATCTATTGGTGTCTGTATATCATGCTTAATGGTCTTCCAACTATGTAGACGGCCTAGGCTTAGCATAAATCTCAATAGCATCCTATTATTCATGTGTGATTTTGGGAGTGTATAAGAATTAATTGGTGTATTTAAATAAAATGGTTATAATGGATATTTTCTCAAATATATCACCTCCTATATAATAATTCCATCACAATCAATGTTAATCATTTGTTTATTTTGTGAGCTATTTTAAAACATAATTTTTTATGTTGAAATCTAGGGTTATATTATTTTTTAAATTTAGAGGCAACTTGAAACATTATTCTCCCTCAGAATGGGAGAAAATATTTACAAATGAAGCAACAGACAAAGGATTAATCTCCAAAACATACAAGCAGCTCATGCAGCTCAATATCAAAAAAACAAACAACCCAATGCAAAAATGGGCAGAAGACCTAAATAGACATTTCTACAAAGAAGATAAACAGATTGCCAAGAGACACATGAAAGAATGCTCAACATCATTAATCACTGGAGAAATGCAAATCAAAACTACAATGAGATATCATCTCACACCTGTCAGAATAGCCATCATCAAAAAAATCTACAAACAATAAATGCTGGAGAGGGTGTGGAGAAAAGGGAACACTCTTTCACTGTTGGTGGGAATGTAAATTGATACAGCCACTATGGAGAACAGTATGGAGGTTCCTTAAAAAAACTAAAAACTAAAAACAGAACTACCATATGACACAGCAATCCCACTACTGGGCATATACCCTGAGAAAACCATAATTAAAAAAGACATATACCAAAATGTTCATTGCAGCTCTATTTACAATAGCCAGGACATGGAAGCAACCATTCATCAACAGATGAGTGGATAAAGAAGATGTGGCACATATATACAATAGAATATTACTCAGCCATAAAAAGGAACAAAACTGAGTTTTTTGTAGTGAGGTGGATGTACCTAGAGTCTGTCATACGGAGTGAAGTAAGTCAGAAAGAGAAAAACAAATATCATATGCTAACACACATGTATGGAATCTAAAAATAAAAATAAAAAAGAAAACAAATGATCAGAAGAACCTAGGGGCAAGATGGGAATAAAGATGCAGACCTACTAGAGAATGGACTTGATGATACAGGGAGGGGGAAGGGTAAGCTGTGACAAAGTGACACAGTGGCATGGACATATATACACTACCAAACATAAAATAAATATCTAGTGGGAAGCAGCTGCATAGCACAGGGAGATCATCTCGGTGCTTTGTGATCACCTAGAGGGGTGGGATATGGAGGGCAGGTGGGAGGGAGATGCAAGAGGCAAGAGATATGGGGACATATGTATATGTATAACTGATTCACTTTGTCATAAGGCAGAAACTAACACACCATTGTAAAGCAATTATACTCCAATAAAGATGTTTAAAAAAAAAAAAACAGGGAGGAAACCAAAAAAAAGAAAAACAAGAAACATGAACAACATTATGATGAAAAAATATTTTTAAAGCAAGTGAAATAATTTCACCTTAGTGTACTCCATTTTCATTTTTATTAGAAATTATTTTTATAGAAAAAAATAATACAAATAAGCCACTTTAATAGTAAATCATAAAAAAATATCATGACTAAGAGATTACCATTGTCATTACTCAGATATCTCCTATGAAAATGCATACATACACTGAAAATATTCTTGAAGTCATTTTAGCAGGCATAGCAATCTGAGGTTCATTAGAAACATTAAAACTTTTCATGTTTATTCTTAGCAACTTAGTTGCTTCCCATGGCATCTTGTGAGTTAAAATAGGAAAGTCTGGTATTATCTCTTCCATTTTATAGATGAAGAAAAGATAAAGATATATTTTCATGTTGGTATATTTTAAATATCTTAAGTAGGTTGTATGATCTGTTTAAAAAAAACCCTCATATATGAGTAAAGTTTAAAAAGTCAAAAATGAATCATTCCTGTTTTTTTATTGAGACAAATACTTTTTTCTTGATCATGTTTTGTGCCTTTTAAAAAAATTCTACTTAGTTTATTCCTCTATAATTGTGACAATAATGACTTTCTCCTCATCTTTTTTGAATTAACTCCATAAATCAATATTAATTTTACTATAACTCAACCTCATCATCTAGAAATTCTCTTCAAGCCTATGGATTCTCTGAACTCCTCTTATATTCCTTGAGAAATGTAGTACCAGATCTATATCATGAATAGGGAAAATCAGAGGCATGGGAGATTAGGATCCAAAGTACTAGTACAAGTTTTCTTCCATTCTTATGGGTTTTTTTCTACAGGAATGGCCAGAGAGTAGGTAGTATATTATCTACCTAGATGTGAAATAAAGTACAGAAGAAGGCTGATATAGGAAGAAGTGAATCAGTCAAACTTAAGATAAAAGCAAAGTCAGATCCATACAGTGAATCCTTTCACCTCTTAACGTTCTTCTTAGAAGATAATTACCTGTTTTGCTTTAATCAATTACTTTCTTGTCCCATTCTTTAACACTTAAGGTTAACATTGAAATTGCACATCAGCTGCGTGTTTGAAAAATCCCTGAATTCTGAGAAGATAAAATACTACAGAATACTTAAGCATAATGATAGGTCAGATGGAAAGAGCATTCAAGTAAGAGTCAGAAAACCAGGTTCCCAATGTGAAACTTATAACTATGTAACTTCGAGGAAGTCACTTCACCTTTCCTGGCTTCATCTACTAAATAGAATTACACAACTAATCCTCCCAAATATTGCAAGATATTATGAAGATTAATAACATTACATTAAGTAATTTGAAGATCTTAGAATAGAAAGGAAGAGGTATATAAGTACAAGGACTATTTTTTTTAAATGATAATATTTAACTTTTTTAAACATCTTTATTGGAGTATAATAGCTTTACAATGGTGTGCTAGTTTCTGCTTTATAACAAAGTGAATCAGTTATACATATACATATGTCCCAATATATCTTCCCTCTTGCATCTCGCTCCCTCCCACCCTCCCTAACCCACCCCTCTAGGTGATCACAAAACACCAAGCTGATCTCCCTGTGCTATGCGGCTGCTTCCCACTAGCTATCTATTTTACATTTGGTAGTGTATATATGTCCATGCCACTCTCTCGTTGTAACAGCTTACCCTTCCCCCTCTCTGTGTCCTCACGTCCATTCTCCAGTAGGTCTGCATCTTTATTCCCATCTTGCCCCAGGTTGTTCTGATCATTTTTTTTCTTTTTTCTTTCTTTTTAGATTCCATATGTTTGTTAGAATACGGTATTTGTTTTTCTCTTTCTGACTTACTTCACTCTGTATGACAGACCCTAGGTCCAGCCACCTCACTACAAAAAACTCAGTTTTGTTCCTTTTTATGGCTGAGTAATATTCCATTGTATATATGTGCCACATCTTCTTTATCCTGTTGATGGACACTTAGGTTGCTTCCATGTCCTGGCTATTGTAAAATGAGCTGCAATGAACATTTTGGTACATGTCTCTTATTGAATTATGGTTTTCTCAGGGTACATGCCCAGTAGTGGGATTGCTGGGTCACATGGTAGTTCTATGTTTAGATTTTTAAGGAACCTCCATACTGTTCTCCATAGTGGCTGTATCAATTTACATTCCCACGAACAGTGCAAGACGGTTCCCTTTTCTCCACACCCTCTCCAGCATTTATAGTTTGTAGGTTTTTTGATGATGGCCATTTTGACTGGTGTGAGATGATATCGCATTGTAGTTTTGATTTGCATTTCTCTAATGATTAATGATGTTGAGCGTTCTTTCTTGTGTTTGTTGGTAATCTGTATGTCTTCTTTGCAGAAATGTTTACTTAGGTCTTCTGCCCAAGTTTGGATTGGGTTGTTTGTTTTTTTGATATTGAGCTGAATGAGTTGCTTGTATGTTTTGGAGATTAATCCTTTGTCAGTTGCTTCATTTGCAAATATTTTCTCCCATTCTGAGGGTTGCCTTTTCATCTTGTTTATGGTTTCATTTGATGTGCAAAAGTTTCAAGTTTCATTAGGTCCCATTTATTTATTACTTATTTTTTAATTTCCATTTCTCTAGGGGTTGGGTCAAAAAGGATCTTGCTGTGATTGATGTCATAGAGTGTTCTGCCTATGTTTTCCTCTGAGAGTTTGATGGGGTCTGGCCTTACATTTAGGTCTTTAATCCATTTTGAGTTTATATTTGTGTATGGTGTCAGGGAGTCTTCTAATTTCATTCTTTTACATGTAGCTGTCCAGTTTTCCCAGCACCACATATTGAAGAGGCTGTCTTTTCTCCATTTTATATTCTTACCTCCTTTATCAAAGATAAGTTGACCATATGTGTATTGGTTTATCTCTGGGTTTTCTATTCTGTTCCATTGATCTATATTTTTGTTTCTGTGCCAGTACCATACTATCTTGATTACAGTAGCTTTGTAGTATAGTCTGAAGTCAGGGAGCCTGATTTCTCCAGCTCCATTTTTTTGTTCTCGATATTGCTTTGGCTCTTCGGGCTCTTTTGTGTTTCCATACAAATTGTGAAATTTTTTGTTCTAGTTCTGTGAAAAATGCCAGTGGTAGTTTGATAGGGATTGTATTCAATCTCTAGATTGCTTTGGGCAGTGTAGTCATTTTCACAATGTTGATTCTCCCAATCCAAGAACATGGTATATCTCTCCATCTCTTTGTATCATCTTTAATTTCTTTCATCAGTATCTTATAATTTTCTGCATACAGGTCTTTTGTCTCCTTAGGTAGGTTTATTCCTAGATATTTTATTATTTTTGTTGTAATTGTAAGAGTGAGTGTTTTCTTAATTTCACTTTCAGATATTTCATCATTAGTGTATAGGAATGCCAGAGATTTCTGTGCATTAATTTTGTATCCTGCTACTTTACCAAATTCATTGATTAGCTCTAGTAGTTTTCTGGTAGCATGCTTAGGATTCTCTATGTATAATATCATGTCATCTGCAAACAGTGACAGCTTTACTTCCTCTTTTCTGATTTGGATTCCTTTTATTTCTTTTTCTTTTCTGATTGCTGTGCCTAAAACTTCCAAGACTATGTTGTATAATAGTAATGAGAGTGGGCAACCTTGTCTTGCTCCTGATCGTAGTGGAAATGGTTTCTGTTTTCACCATTGTGGCTGATATTGGCTGTGGTTTTGTCATATATAGCCTTTATTTTGTTGAGGAAAGTTCCTGCTATGCCTGCTTTCTGGAGTGGTTTCATGATATGTGGGTTTTGAATTTTGTCAAAATCTTTCTCTGCATCTATTGAAAAGGTTATATTGTGTTTCTCCTTCAATTTGTTAATATGGTGTATCACGTTGACTGATTTGTGTATATTTAAGAATCCTTGCATTCCTGGGATAAAACCCACTTGATCATATTGTATGACCCTTTTAATGTTGTGTCGGATTCTGTTTGTTAGTATTTTGTTGAGGATTTTTGCATCTATGTTCCTCAGTGATACTGGCTTGTAGTTTTCTTTGTTTGTGGCATCTTTGTCTGGCTTTGGTATCAGAGAGATGGTGGCCTCGCAGAATGAGTCTGGGAGTGTTCCTCCCTCTGCTATATTTGGAAAGAGTTTTAGAAGGATAGGTGTTAGCTCTTCCTTAAATGTTTGATAGAATTCTCCTGTGAAGCCATCTGGTCCTGGGTTTTGTTTTTTGGAAGATTTTTAATCACAGTTTCAACTTCAGTGCTTGTGATTGGTCTGTTCATATTTTCTATTTCTTCTTGGTTCAGTCTTGTAAAGTTGTGCATTTCTAGGAATTTGTCCATTTCTGCCAGGTTGTACATTTTATTGGCATATAGTTGCTTGTAGTCATCTCTCATGATCCTTTGTATTTCTGCAGTGTCACTTGTTACTTCTCCTTTTTCATTTCTAATTCTACTGATTTGAATCTTCTCCCATTTTTTCTTGATAACTATGGCTAATGGCTTATCAATTTTGTGTATCTTCTCAAAGAACCAGCTTTTAGTTTTATTAATCTTTGCTATCATTTCCTTCATCTCTTTTTCATTTATTTCTGATCTGATCTTTATGATTTTTTTCCTTTTGCTAACTTTGGGGTATTTTTGTTCTTCTTTCTCTAATTGCTTTAGGTGTGAGGTTAGGTTGTTTATTTGAGATGTTTCTTGTGTCTTAAGGTAGAATTGTATTACTATAAACTTCCCCCTAGAACTGCTTTTGCTGAATCCCATAGATTTTGGGTCGTCGTATTTTCATGGTCATTTGTTTATAAGTATTTTTGGATTTTCTCTATGATTTCTTCAGTGATCTCTTGGTTATTAAATAATGTGTTGTTTAGCCTCCATGTGTTTGTATTTCTTACAGATTTTTTCCTGTAATTGATATCTAGTCTCATAGAACGGTTATAAAAGGTACTTGATGCGATTTCAATTTTCTTAAATTTACCAAGAAATGATTTGTGACCTACGATATGATCTATCCTGGAGAATGTTCCATGAATGCTTGAGAAGAATGTGTATTTTGTTGGTTTTGGATGGAATGTCCTATAAATATCAAATAAGTCCATCTTGTTTAATGTATCATTTAAGGCTTGTGCCTCCTTATTTATTTTCATTTTCGATGATCTGTCCATTGGTGAAAGTGGGGTGTTAAAGTCCACTACTGTGACTTTGTTCCTGTTGATCTCCCCTTTTATGGCTGTTACTATTTGCCTTATGTATTGAGGAGCTCCTATGTTGGGTGCATAAATATTTACAATTGTTATATCTTCTTCTTGGATTGATCCCTTGATTATTATGTAGTGTCTTTCTTTGTTTCTTGTAATAGTCTTTTTTTTTTAAAGTCTATTTTGTCTGATATGAGAATTGCTACTCCAGCTTTCTTTTGATTTCCATTTGCATGGAATATACTTTTCCATCCCCTCACTTTCAGTCTGTATGTGTCTCTACGTCTGAAGTGGGTGTTTTGTAGACAGCATATATACGGGTCTTGTTTTTGTATCAATTCAGCCAATCTATGTCTTTTGGTTTAAGTGTTTAATCCATTTATATTTAAGGTAATTATCGATATGTATGTTCTTATTACCATTTTCTTAATTGTTTTGGATTTTTTTGTAGGTCTTTTCCTTCTCTTGTATTTCCTGCCTAGAGAAGTTCTTTTATCATTTGTTGTAAAGCTGGTTTGGTGGTGCTGAATTCTCTTAGCTTTTGCTTGTCTGTAAAGGTTTTAATTTCTCTGTCAAATCTGAATGAGATCTTTGCTGTGTAGAGTAATCTTGGTTGTAGTTTTTTCTCCTTCATCACTTTAAACATGTCCTGCCACTCCCTTCTGGCTTGCAGAGTTTCTGCTGAAAGATCAGCTCTTAACTATGGGAATTCCCTTATGTGTTATTTGTTTTTTTTTTTCTCTTGCTGCTTTTAATATTTTTTCTTTGTATTTAATTTTTGATACTTTGATTTATATGTGTCTTGGTGTGTTTCTCCTTGTATTTATCTTGTATGGCACTCTCTGTGCTTCCTGGACTTGATTAACTCTTTCCTTTTCCATATTAGGGAAATTTTCAACTATAATATCTTCAAATATTTTATCAGTCCCTTTCTTTTCTCATCTTCTTCTGGGACCTCTATAATTCGTATGTTGTTGTGTTTAAAGTTGTCCCAGAAGTCTGTAAGACTTTAGTCAATTCTTTTCATTCCTTTTTCTTTATTCTACTCTGCAGTATTTATTTCCACTATTTTGTCTTCCTGGTCACTTATCTGTTCTTCTGCCTCAGTTATTCTGCTTCTGATCCCTTCTAGAGAATTTTTAATTTCCTTTATTGTGTTATCCATCACTGTTCTTTGCTCTTTAGTTCTTCTAGGTCCTTGTTAAACATTTCTTGTATTTTCTCCATTGTATTTCAAGATTTTGTACTATCATTGTTCTGAATTCTTTTTAAGGTAGACTATTTCCTCTTCATTTGTTAGTTCTGGTGGGGTTTTGCCTGCTCCTTCATCTTCTGTGTTTCTCTGTCTTTTCATATTGCTTAACTTACTGTGTTTGGTGTCTCCTTTTCACAGGCTGCAAGTTCTTAGTTCCCGTTGTTTTTGGTGTCTGTCCCCAGTGGCTAAGGTTGGTTCAGTGGGTTGTGTAGTCTTCCTGGTGGAGGGGACTAGTGCCTGTCTTCTGGTGGATGAGGCTGGATCTGGCCTTTCTGGTGGGCAGGACTGTGTCTGGTGTGTTTTTTGTGGTCTGTGGCCTTATGATTTTAGGCAGCCTCTGTGCTAATGGATGAGGTTGTGTTCCTGTTCTTCCTAGTTTTTTGGCATAGGGTGTTCAGCACTGTAGTTTTCTGGTCTTTCAGTGGAGCTGGGTCTTTGTGCTGAGGTGGAGATCTCTGGGAAATTTTCGCCATTTGATATTACGTGCCGCTAGGAGGTCTTTTGTGGACCAGTGTCCTGACATTGGCTTTCCTACTTCAGTAGCACTGCCCTGATGCCTGGCTGGAGCACCAAGGTCCTGTCCCTCACACGGCTCAGAATAAAAGGGAGAAAAACATGAAAGAAAGAAAGAAGTTACAATAAAATAAAATAAAATAAGATAAAGTTATCAAAATAAAAATTAATCTTTAAGAAAAAAAATTAAGTAACAACAAAAAAAATCGGACAGACAGAACCCTAGGAAAAATGGTAAAAGCAAAGCTATACCGTACACACTCACAAAAAGAGAAAAAGATAAAAATATATATGTATCATTGCTCCCAACGTCCACCTCCTCAATTTGTGATGATTCGTTGCCTAGTCAGGTATTCCACAGATGCAGCGTACATCAAGTTGATTGTGGAGATTTAATCCACTGCTTCTGAGGCTGCTGGGAGAAATTTCCCTTTCTCTTCTTGTTCGCACAGCCCACAGGGTTCAGCTTTGGATTTTGAACCACCTCTGCATGTAGGTCGCCTGAGGGCATCTGTTCTTCGCTCAGACAGGATGGGATTAAAGGAGCAGCTGATTCGGGGGCTCTGGCTCACTCAGGCCAGGGGTAGGGAGGGATATGGATTTGGGGTGAGCTTGTGGTGGCAGAGGCTGGCGTGATGTTGCACCAGCCTGAGGCGAGGTGTGCTTTCTCTCTGTGAAGTTGTTCCTGGATCACGGGACCCTGGCAGTGGTGGGCTGCAGAGGCTCCTGTGAGGGGAGGTGTGGATAGTGACCTGTGCTTGCACACAGGCTTTTTGGTGGTGGCAGCAGCAGCATTAGCATCTCATGCCCGTCTCTGTGATCCGCGCTGATAGCCACGGCTCACGCCTGTCTCTGGAGTTCCTTTAAGCAGTGCTCTTATTCCCCTCTCTTCGTGTACCAGGAAACAGAGAGGCAAGAAAAAGTCTCTTGTGTCTTCAGTATCTCCAGACTTTTTCCCGGACTCCCTCCCAGCTAGCTGTGGTGCACTAGCCCCTTCAGGCTGTGCTCATGCAGCCAACCACAGTCCTCTCCCTGGGATCTGGCCTCCGAAACCCACGCCTCAGCTTCCAGCCCCCGTCCGTCCTGGTAGGTGAGCAGATAAGCCTCTCGGGCTGGTGAGTGCTGGTCAGCACTGATCCTCTGTGCGGGAATCTCTCCTCTTTGCCCTCTGCACCCCTGTTTCTGTGCTCTCTGTGGCGCTGAACCTTCCCTCCTCTGCCACCTGAAGTCTCTACATGCAAAGGGGCTTCCTAGTGTGTGGAAACCTTTCCTCCTTCATAGTTCTCTCCCACTGGTTCACGTCCCATCCCTATTCTTTTGTCTCTGTTTTTCCTTTCTGCTTTTCCCCTACCCATGTAAATGGGGAGTTGTGTGCCTTTTGAGAGATCTGAGGTCTTCTGCCAGTGTTCAGTAGATGTTCTGTAGGAGGTGATCCACATGTAGATGTATTTCTGATGTATTTGTGGAGAGGAAGGTGATCTCTGCTTCTTACTCTTCCGCCATCTTGAAGCGCTTCACAAGGACTACTTTTAAAAGTTACATGGCAATTGAACTTATTTACAAAACAGAAACAGACTCACAGACTTAGGAAAACAAACATGATTACCAAAGGGGAAATGTATGGAGGGGAGAGGGATAAATTGGGAGTTTGGGATTGACATATACACACTACTGTATATAGAATAGATAACTAACAAGGACCTACTGTACAGCACAGGGAACTCTGCTCAGTATTCTGTAACAACCTAAATGGGAAAATAATTTGAAAAAGAACAGATACATGTATGTGCACAAAAATATATATGTAATAAAGGTGTTTATAAGGTAAATAAGTAAATAAATAATTTTTTTAAAGTTACGTGGCAGAAATAATAAAAGCTTCAGAAAGCTTCAGTCTAAAATCAAATTTTCATAAATTCTATTATTCTCTTGTTTTGAATTGTTATAAAATTCCTCATCTTAATTTATATTAGAAGGAAGTATAGATTGAGAGACTGAATAAGCACCTGTGTGACTAGTGCTCAGAGGCAAAGGAGGTGTATGGTAAAAGACAAGGCTGGAGGGCTTCCATGGTGGTGCAGTGGTTGAGAGTCCACCTGCCGATGCAGGGGTTCGTGCCCCAGTCCGGGAGGATCCCACATGCCACAGAGTGGCTGGGCCCGTGAGCCTTGGCTGCTGAACCTGCACATCTAGATCCTGTGCTCTGCAACGGGAGAGGCCACAGCAGTGAGAGGCCCGCATACTGCA
>RJWK010054231.1:0-15092 GCA_004363435.1 Platanista minor
ACTTCACTGCCGCAACCTAGGATTCCCTCTCCTTTCATCTAACTCTGTCTAAATACGACCCATATTTCAAAGTCAAACTTACATTCGAGATCAGTCTCTCCCTTTTCTGATTTCCAGAGCACAAAAGAGACATCACTCTATTTATTCACCCTCTTGTAAGTGCTCATTGATCATTTCTTGCCAAGAAGACTAATGTCTTTCATAAGATCTTTTTACACAGGGATTATATTTTCTAAGATGAGCTGAGTCCAAATCCTGGCTGAACTATTCACTGCGTGTGGCTCTAGGAATGATTTTTTCTTCTCTGAGCGTCCGTTTCCTCACCTGTAAAATGGAGGTAATAGTAATATAGTCCCCGTCAGGTCGTTATAAGGATTCAATGAGATAAGGTATGAAAAGTAGCTAACAGATGGCAGCCATTCAATAAACGTTTGTTGTGGTTGATGATGTCATTATAACAGTGTTACCTCGTCTGTTTCCACAAAGCTGGAAACAGCAAAAGCCCATAAATACTCTTGGTTAATTTGTCGGCTGATTAGTTAGTTGATCATTGTTGGTAGAAATAATCACATAGAGATGTAACTCATGGAAGTAATGGGATAGAATTCTGAAAATAGCACTGGATTTGAAGTCTAGATATCTCTGCCACAAAGGGAGTAAAACTCATTTTTAATGAGTGCCTACTATGTACCAGGCAACATGATAGGTGCTTTCTTCTAACTGGCTGTGGAACCTGGCACTAGTCACTGAACTTCTTAATCCCTCACTTTCTTTTCTCTGTTACAAAGAAAGGGGCAAATAGGAATTAATGGGCTCTTTATCTCACACTCCCATCTAATCTATTAGCGAGTTCTATCCATTCTACTTTCAGAATATATCTAGAATTCAAATGCTTTATATCATCTCTACTGCTGTCACCCTGGTCCAAGCCACCATCGTTTCTTCATTGGACTATTGCAATAGCCTCTCACTTGGCCTCCCTGTTTACAGCCTTGCCCCAGTGCTGTCTTTGCCCATTGCAGCTGTCTGAGTGACCTTTTTAAGACAACAGTTTGACCACATCATCCCTCTGTTCAGAATCATCCATTGGCCTCCCATCATATTCAAGATTAATTGACATAGGTGTATGGATTTATTTCTGGGCTCTCTATTCTGTTCTATTGATCCATATGTCTGTTTTTGTGCCAATACCATGCTGTTTTGATTACTATAGCCTTGTAGTATTGTCTGAAGTCTGGGAGGGTTATGCCTCCTGCTTTGTTCTTTTTCTACAGGAAAAGAATTGCTTGGGCAATTCTGGGTCTTTTATGGTTCCATATAAATTTTAGGATCCATCATATTCAGAATAAAATCCAAAGTTGTCACCATGGCCTACAAGGCCCTACATGATTTTTCTTGGTTCATCTCTTCTACTATACAGTCTACACCCCAGTCACTTCTCTTCCAGTTGTCACTCCAGTCCACCCACACTGACCTACTCACTGTATCTGAAACATTTCCAGTGCAATATCAGCCCAGGGCCTTTGAATGAGAAATTGCTTCTGTGTGGAATGTCTTCTCCCAAGTATCTCCATGGTTACCTCCTCTTTTGGATACTTGCCTAAAAGTTTACCTTATAAGGAAACAAACAATGAAAGTATTTATTAATTTCAGAAAAAAATTAAAGGTATACAAACAAGAAAATATAACCCAAGGTAACCAATGTTTATAATCGTAGTCATGTACATACTGAATTTGAACTAAAATTTTGATGTGACCATAATGGGGGGAGGACCTTAGGAGAGAAAAGAGGGCAATAAAAATAAATAGTCACACTCTACAATAGGAAGTCTTTCAAGAGCATCTAAAATGAAGTACATAGCAGCATCAGTGTATCCATTATCAATAAGGCATGAAATCTAAAAGGAGTGATGGAAGAATTTGTAAGCGGTGGCTTCTGGAGAGCTGGAGTTTGGGGGAGTGGGCATGTGTTTTGTTCTCAGCCTAGTAGCTCTGAACTGTGTATGGACTCCAGTAACAGAAATGAAAGTTTAAAATTTTCACTGGCTGGAGAGCACAGAAAAGGGCATAGCTAACCACCTGGCCAGGTAGAAACTAGGGAAGAGAAACCCCGTGACTCAAGGGCCACAAGGGTGAGTGTTTCACTAGATGGACTAGGAGGTAGAAAAGCCCAACACAGAAAGGAACAATGTTTGTAAGACACAGGTGCATGAAGGGGTGTGGTGTGTCTGAGCCGAAGGTGCAGATGAGTCTCTAAAGGTGGCTGGAGCATGATCAATAACAGCCCATGGCATCACTGAGAAGCTTAACTGTGGACCAGTGTTTACAATCTGCAGGATACAACTGATTCAAACAGCATCTTTTAACTTGAGGTATAATTGACATATAACATTTTATACGAGTTTCAAGTGTACAACATATCGATTCGATACACACAAATGTATTGCAAAACGATCAGCACAGTAAGTCTGGTTAGCATCCATCACCACGCATGGTTACAATTTTTTTCTTGTTTTTTGTTTTTAAGATTTACTCTCTTAGCAGCTTTCAAATACACAAAACAGTGTTATTAACTGTACACACTGTACCTTACATCCCGAGGATTCTTTGTTTTATAGCAGGAAGTTTGTACCTTTTGAACTGCCTTCACCATTTCTCCCAGCTGCCCACACCCCCGCCCCTCCTGATGAAGCAGAATGGATCAGACTGTACTGCATGTGACAGGGGAGATATTGCTTCATGTACCCAAGGACCCCTCAAGTAGCCTCACATTTTTCTGCGTTCACAGCACTCTGGTATTTAAGGACCACATCCCTATTTTCTCATCATTTTCAAAGTTAACAATAAATCTTTAGTTAACACATAAATCAGAGCATGGTAGTAAGTCTCTGTACATTTTAAGTCTCTGCTTTGGCAGTTTTATTTCACTTTTATAGCTAAACTGAAATAAATCCAGTATAACTTTTCCTGCCTTAGTTGAAGAATGAGTTTTGCTTACAATTTCATGGCCTTTTTTTTCTCCTTACAGAATTACTTGGAATTTTCTATTTATTTCCTATGGATTTTTTACAGTAAACTTATTTTTTATTATACAAATAACGTATAATGGCATTTTTGGTGTTACAAAGAATTCAAATAGTATAGAATATATAGGGTAAAATATGAAGTCACCCTTCTTTCCACTCCAGCCCCAGTCCTCTCCCAAAAGAAAACTCCTGGAAGAATTTGAGCTGTATCTAGTCCAGAAATTTTTCTATGTATTTATATTTGTGCAAATGCACATATAAAATATGTCATATTTTAAATACAAATGGACAATGGAAACTTACTTTTCTTCGTGAAACAAGACTATTTCGTGCCTGTACATACATTGAATCTTGTTGATTTAATGCTTTGTAGTATTCTAGGCTATAGTCGTACTCTATTTCATTTAGCCATGTATCTACTGTTGAGTGTTTAATTCATTTTTCTCTTTTCTCCAATACAAATATCCTTGTGCATATGTCTTTACTGCATATGTGCAAATATTTCTCTGAGCCAAATTAGAAGTACAATTGTTTGGTAGAACAGCATGGCAGGCTGAATCATGCCTCCTCCACCCCCAAAGATACTCACGTCCTAACCTCTGGAACCTGTGAATTTTACTTCGTATGGTGACAGTGACTCTGTAGGTGTGATTAAGTCAAGGATCTTGCAGTGGGGAGATTACGCTGGGTTATCCAGGTGGGTCCTAAATGCCATCACAAGGGTCCATAGAAGAGGGAGATTAGAAGGTCGGAAGAAGAAGGTGGTGATGTGGTGACAAGAGCAGGGAGTGGACACAGCTGATACGCTGTGGGGCCTTGAGCCAAGCAATGTGGCCGACCTCCAGAAGTGGGAGCAGCAAGGAACAGTCTCCCCTCCAGCCTCCAGAAGGGACCAGCCCTTCCAGCATCTTCAGCTTAGGACCCCGCACCTCCAGAACTGTAAGATAATAAATTCATGTTGTTTTAAGTCACTATGTTTGTGGTAATTTGTTACAGAAGTAATAGGAAACTCATATAAACAATATTCTCTTTTTTTATATAAATAATGCTAAATTTCTGTCCAAAATAGCTCTTCTCATTTATAGTTATAAACACTGCTTTCCCCACACCTTTGCCAATCTTAGATATTTTCAATTATCCTAATTTTTCTCAGCCAGAGAGCAAAAAAATTTTTTTTTTGCTGTACGTGGGCCTCTCACTGCTGTGGCCTCTCCCGTTGCAGAGCACGGGCTCCGGACGCGCAGGCTCAGCAGCCATGGCTCACGGGCCCAGCCGCTCTGCAGCATGTGGGATTTTCCCAGACCGGGGCACGAACCCGTGTCCCCTGCATTGGCAGGCAGACTCTCAACCACTGCGCCACCAGGGAAGCCCCAAAAAATTTTTCATTTAAAAAAATTGTAAATGGTTTGATTCTAATGAGACTGGGCAACTTTTCAAATATTTAGATTTCTTCCTTTGTCCATTATTTGTTCAGATTCTTTGTCCATTTTCTTATGAGATAATTTCCCTTTTCCTTATTGATTTACAGGGTTTTTAAAATAAATTTTTACTATATGTCTTGGTATATGTGTTGTAAATATTTTCTCCCTATCATTTGACTTTTAACTTAATATTAACAAGTTATATAAAAAGTAGATTTTATAATCAAATGATTTTGAGAATTCTAGGGTTACTGAGTTTAACAGATTTCTTTCCTACAGGACTTTTTAAGGCCTTGATTATGTGATAAACTTGATACTAAAAGTGATAGAGATAGCACAAGAAAATAAAACAGATTAATCAAATTTATGAATAGTGATATAAGACATCCATATGAAATGATAGTAAATCAAATCCAGCAATTTATTCAAACAACAATATGCTACCAACTGATAAGTTTTCCTTATATAATACTACCCTGTAAACATCATAGGTCAAAGAAGAAAAGCTCTGTAGTCATTTTGAGAGATGTCAGAATGGTACTTAACACACTTCAACATCCATTCCTATTAAAACTCTTCGTAAAGTAGGAAAAAAAGGATATTTGGATATTTTGCTAACACAAAGCATTCAATCTCAGTCCAAGAGCAAAACATCCTGTCTAATGGTAGAGCATTAGCGGAACTCCCATTAGCACAGAAAAAGCACAGTAATGACCCCCTTCGCTGCTATTATAAAACAGTTGTCCTTAAATTTCTAGCCATGCAATAACAAATGAAAAATGGTAACATGTAAATGTTGTAAAGTACCAGGCAAATGTATTATTATTCATAGATGTCATAAAAATGTAATAAAACAAATAAAAGGGAAGACTTAAGGGCCCATTACAAAATTTAATAGCTTCCCTAATATCAGCAGTAGCCAGTTAGAAAATATAATATTTTCAAGATAACAGCCAAAACACATGGTACAAATAAACATAAATAAATTTATTGAAACTGTGTGAATAAAACTACACATCTTTTTTGAGTAATATAAAATATAAATAGGCAAATAGATGTACCAAGTTTGTGTAAGGGAAGATTTAATATTATAAGGATGTCACTATTCCTCAAATAATTTATAAGTTAAATGTAAGTCTAATTACAGTGTGACTTTTGGCTTATTTATTTCTTATGTCATTAAAAGTTCATATCATTTAAACAGCTATTAAAAGTTTAACAACGTAAATGCCCAACAATATGGGGTTGGCTAAATAAATTATGGACCATCTAAATGAGAGAAAATTGTGCATACTTTATTTAAAATCATGTTTTGCAAAAATAATTCATGACATGAAAAAATTTAAGATACAGTTTTCAGTGAAAGCCAGGTTTGAAAAAATAATGTAAACAATGATTGATATACGTATATGTGTGTGTACATATATGTATATATAAATGAATGAGCCAGATATATACCACATTCATATATGTTCACGCATCTTTCTTTTCTGTGTCTCTCTGTTAGTCTATCTGTTAAGTACATATAATGAAACACACCAGCACATAACTAATGTTTATCTCTAGGTAGTAAAATCAGGAGTGATTCTGGCTTTCATCTTCATCTTTGCTAAGTATTTCACAATAAATATTTATTCTTTTAATAAAAGGACGAAACAGTGTTACCTTGCAAACCAGTGAACAATAAGAAACAAACTGTAAAAGAACTAGAAAAATTATTATAAGGTCAGGTCAATTTTCATATGTATATGAAAGACGCTTCTAAGCATAAAAACAAAGGATGATAGCATGATATCATCTGGAAAAGGATTATTCAATTGGGCTACATAAAAACTAAATTTCTACGTGTCACAGAATATCGTAAACAAATACTTTTAATTAAAAAAAGAAGAGTTAGCATCCTCATGTATATGTGAAGAGCTCATAAATCGTGCTGGAATCTGGCATTTGTGCCTGCCCCCGCCTGCACATTTACACTCTGCCCTTCCCCAACGTGCAATGGCAGTTTCTCTAAGGCCTTCCCCGGTCTCCCTCCCTAGCCAAAGTGGCACCATCATTCCTCAAGAAACCACTATCCCATTAGCCCTGTTTTTTTTTTTTTCTCAGAGCGCTTCTCACTATCCAATATATCAAAGGTTGGCCTCTTTTTCTGCCCACCTCTCCCACATGCATGAGCAAAAGGACTTTGCCTTTCTTATTTACCGCTGTATCCCCATTTGCCAAATGAATGACTGTGCAGACACATTTATTCACTCAGCAGAAACTCCCTGACTGCCCTCCATGTCAGGCAGTGTTCTGGGTGCATGTGGTGCACCCATGAACAAAGATACTGCCTCTATGAAGAGTCTATTCTAGCACAGGGGACGGGTGAGAGACAAGCAGCGTAATGAAAAAGTACTTTATACAATGCGTTAGAATGTCACAGATGCTGCAGAAAAAAGAAAACCATAGAGCAGAGTTAGGGGGAGCTCTGGGGCCAGGGCAGCTGGGGAGGGGATTGAGGAGGTGGGAGGTTGCAGTATTAAAGAAGGTGATGGGTGTGGGCCTCCTTGAGAGGGAGAAGTTTTTACTTGGAAAGGAGCGAATTCATCAGGCAGGTACCTGGGAAGAGCAGGCAAGGCCAAGGCATCAGCTAGAACAAGAGACCTAAGGCAGGGAGGGGGAGTGTGCCTGATGCCGGCTCATTCAAAACCACATCTGCCTTCTTCTGACGAATGTCTCCTGCATCCTGTGTTCCTATTAGCAGTGCCACATCACCTGCCCCACGGTGACTGGTGACAGGAGCCCCACCTCACTGAACAAGATCATTTCCCAGGACCTTTTTATTTTGACTTGCGTTGGAGGAAAAAAATCTTCCTCCCTTCTAGTTGCAAAGCGATGGATGTGAGCCTGGAGCTGCGGCACCCCTTCGTCTCATTCGATCGATCGCTCAGCACACGTGTTGATGATGAGCACTTACTGTGTGCCAGTCTCTGTTCTAGGCACTGGGGCTGCAGTGGATAACGAGAGAGATGAGGTCCCTGTTCGCGTGAAGGAGAGGAGTATAATAATTCCAGAAGGAAACAGTGGTAACCTTTTCCGATTGCCCTCCGTTCTGTGCAGATCATCAGGGTGCTCAGATGGGCAGTGACTAGGAAAAGGAGGTTGGCGGGGAAGGGTCTTTCTGCATGGGGGGACTTCTGAATGGATGGATGAGAAGGGGTCAGCCAGGCAAATGGCATAGGAAGGAGGGTTGCAGGCAGGGGTCCTGAGGTGGGAAGAGGGAAGTGGGAAGAGGTAAGGGTGCCCAGAGCTCAGTGAGAGCCTGGGGAAGTGGCCCAGGTAGAGGTCAGAGAGGTTAGCCGAGTGCCTTGCAACCTGAAGAAGCTGGTTTGTGAAAAAGAAACTCCTGTACGTGGAGAAGCAGAAACAAGAGAGTCCAGAGAATCCTGCTGACGCAGTTCAAAATGCAGTTCCACTGGTCCTCACATCCCATCCTCCCCAGATACATGAGCAAGAAAATCTGCCTTTGTACTTCAGCTAGGTTTTCTGTCTCCGAAACCAGAGTTGTGATTAGTTTATAGATACATATGAATATTCAAAAAAACTGGAAGGAATTATATTGAAATATTAACAATGATGTATCTGGGTTATAGAATTCAATTTCATCTTTATACATTTTTATATTTTCTTAATTCAGTGTGTTGAACATGCTTAACAAACTACTAATATTTTCAAATTGTGAGCTTTTCGTTTCTGATTGTATTTTCACACTTTGTCCTCTTTCGCCCAGAGGAAACCACTAGGACAGGTATGCGAGCACATCTGCCACATCTGTGCTGTCCTTCCTTCCTGTCCCTGACAAGGCTGTCATGACCCAAAGTACAAACCGTTGCAAGAATAAATGGAGCATCTTCCTAGGTGCTTCCGTTAGGTGCTAGAAATAACCCCCTTCCTGTTTTGATTTCCAGGCCCAAGAGCACCCCAAATTAATCTGGCACAAGGATCTAATCTTTGAAATTAAGATTTTCCCCCACTTACAAAATCAGCCCCGCAAGCAAGTGCTTTTGAGGTCATATGCTCCTCATGGACGCTCACTACAAACTTTAAATCAACTTTATATGCATTTCTGGCAAAATTTCACTTACAGATTTACTGCTCCCAACTTAACAGATGGAAACACCGAGGCCTGGGAAGTTCAAGTGGCTTTCCAGGGTCAGCCCTTTCAGCCAAATCTTTCTAGAGCAAGTGAAACTTGGAGCACAGGACAAACCCACGTCTAGGCAGAGGCAGTGATGGCACAGGGTGTGCCTGGCTTTCTGTCTGAATTATTTCTTGGCAGAAAATGCCACTTTGCTATCAGGACAGCCAGGTGCAGTTAGCACAAGCTCATGGAACAAGACAGTTTAATTAAAGAAACAAAAGTAGTTGGGTTACAGGGCTATTCTCTTCAATCCAAGATGGAAATTATTTATAATAACCTTGTCTTTTATTCATGGCATGCTGCATATTTCAGAGTATGTTGGCATCCTTATATTTTTCAGCTAAATGTGAAACACGTGTGTGTTTCTGGTGGGCCACGAGTCAGAGCACTGAGAGAACCTAGCTGAGTCTTGGCTAACCATTCGGGGAAGTCTGAAGCCGCTGGGGAGTCGCTCAGTTCCCTTTTGATGAGTCATGATATTTAAAATTCCGAGGGCTGCCTCAGGCTTCAAAGCGGCCCATTGAGATTGATCGCTCTAGCCCGGCTTCATTAGTGGCAGAGGACGAAGAGAGGCATTTGTTTTCCTCTAACGACCTGCCTCTCTCTTCCAGACCAACCTGACGGAGCTGAAGTCTTTCAGTTCCCCGCCGCCGGCAGTCAACAACGTCAGCGCTGCCGTGATGGCTCTCGTGGCCCCCGGGGGCAAGGTGCCTAAGGACCGCAGCTGGAAGGCCGCCAAAGTCACCATGGCCAAGGTGGACAGCTTCCTGGACTCTCTCATCCACTTTGACAAGGAGAACATTCACGAGAACTGCCTCAAGGCCATCAAGCCGTATCTGCATGACCCCGAGTTCAATCCCGAGTTCGTGGCCACCAAGTCCTACGCAGCCGCCGGCCTCTGCTCTTGGGTCATAAACATTGTGAGGTTCTACGAGGTGTTCTGTGACGTGGAACCCAAGCGCCAAGCACTGAGCAAGGCCACCTCGGACCTCGCTGCCGCCCAGGAGAAGCTGGCGGCTGTTAAAGCCAAGATCGCTGTAAGTGACCCCCACCTGAGGCAAACAGCCTCTCCTCCAGGCCCCAGTGCCTCAGCCCTGATTTTTAAAGAAAACCAAATTGTTACCCAAAATCTAATTTCTCAGTAGAGGCAACTTTTTTTTTAAAGACATTTATTATTATTATTATTATTATTATTTTCAGTCACACCACGCAGCTTGTGGGATCTTAGTTCCCTGACCAGGGATTGAACCCACCGGGGCCCCCAGCAGTAGAAGCGCAGTGTCCTAACGACTGGACCGCCAGGGAAGTCCCAGTAGAGGCAACTTTTATAACTTCTTCCTCAAACACGGTATAATCCAAAAAAGACAGATGCACTGGACCATGGGTTTACGCCTTGGTCCTAAGAGGTTTTTTCCTTTTCCTCTGAGGAAAAAGAAGATGACAGATGGATACATATAATAAATGAACAGTATTATCCATGGAACCCGCTGCTATCTTATTAGCCACAATGAATCTAATACTTTTGCATATCTGATAGTTAAGAAGAAAGGGTCAAAAATGGGAGATTCTTTTTTTAAAGTTTATTTTATTGAAGTATAGTTGATTTACAATGTTGTGTTATTTTCTGCTCTACAGCAAAGTGATTTGGTTATACGTATATATACATTCTTTTTCATATTCTCTTCCATTATAGTGTATCACAGGTTATTGAATATAGTTCCCTGGGCTCTACAGTAGGACCTTGTTGTTTATCCATTCTATACATAATAGTTTGCATCTGGTAATCCCAACCTCCCAATCCATCCCTTCCCCACCCCCCTCCCCCTTCATTCCTGTCCCTAGCAAGGTTGTCGTGACCCAAAGTACAAACCTTCATCAAAAAGTACAAACCTTGGGCTTCCCTGGTGGCACAGTGGTTGAGAGTCCGCCTGCCGATGCAGGGGACACGGGTTCGTGCCCCGGTCCGGGAAGATCCCACATGCCGCGGAGCGGCTGGGCCCGTGAGCCATGGCCGCTGATCCTGCACGTCCAGAGCCTGTGCTCTGCAACAGGAGAGGCCACAACAGTGAGAGCCCCGCTTACCGCAAAAAAAAAAAAAGTACAAACCTTCATCAAGAATAAATGGATCATCTTCCTAGGTGCTTCCATTAGGTGCTAGAAATAATCCCCTTCCTCTTTTGATTTCCAGGCCCAAGAGCACCCGAAATTAATTTGGCACAAGGATCTAATCTTTGAAATTAAGATTTTCCCGCACTTGCAAAATCAGCCCTGAAAGCAAGTGCTTTTGAGGTCATATGCTCCTCATGGTTGCTCACAGCAAACTTTAAATCAACTTTATATACATTTCTGGCAAAATGTCACTTACAGATTTACTGCTCCCAACTTACAGACGAAAATACCGAGGCCTGGGAAGTTCAAGTGGCTTTCCAGGCATAGGAAACAAGTCTGTTCTCTATGTCTGTGAATCTGCTTCTGTTTTGTAGATAATTTCAAAAAATGGGAGATTCTTTTTCCCCTCTGAAATGTAGGTTTTAGCCACCTTTCCCCACCTAGTGCACCATTCTCTTCCATTCTGGCCACTGTCCACCCCGCCTCACTCTCAACGGTGTGGCTGTGTGGGACTGCAGGGCATGTGTGATGCTACCTGCAGTGCTTTATAGAAGCTTGTAAAAGCATGTAGCATATTGTGGTTGGTGGTTGGTGGGGGGCGTCCCTTGGCCATAAATATAAAATTATTAGCCTCTTGTTGATATTTTGATTGTCCTTCACCCAGGATTGGGGGATGGAGGTGATTCTGGATTCACACCTTGAACTTCATCTTTGCCATTAAAATTGGTATCACCAAAGTGAGAGGTAGAAATCAGAATCCTGCAGGATGACATAGCAGCTGAAAACCCATCAGCAGACCTTCCAATCCATGCTGTGCTATTCACCAATGTGTGACCTTTAGAAAGGCCTTTCCAGAGCCCAAACTTCAGCTTCCTGAAGTAAAATGGACACAATAATAGTCCATTTTGGCTATTCATGATTTTGCCGTGAAGATGAAAGGAGAGAAGGCATGTACAGCACAAGCCCAGAGCCCAGCCTACAGGGACACAGGGAGCTGCCACCACCACCAGGGTTCCGATGACCATTGACCCCTGCTTTCCCTCCACCTCCTCCTCCTCCTGCATGTGCCATCGTGTGCAAGCCCTGGTCATCAGTCACTACCATGATCAAGTCCAAGCCAAAACATCCCCTGGATCTTTCATTTCTACACGTGCATTCCAGGCAAATAAGATTCTTACTGAAAGTTTCTCATGATGATAAAAAGGGTTTTACAAATTGTGAAACGGGAGATTGCAGACATGCCGCATGCTTCAAGTTTCACGGGTTTATTGATTGATAGACTAAATTCTATGGTTAAAGGCTCTAGTTCAAAGATCCCTGCAGCCAAACTCTCTATAAAGAAGAGATGCTTTGGCAAAGCAGCTAATCTCTCAGTACATTTGCTTTATAAATCCAGACGTTCATGGACCAGTTTACTGATAATCACGCTCACAATGGCCCACTTGAAAGAATACCAAGGGCTAAACACTAACAGCCCCTTGACTGCTTTTGGAGGGAAAATACCTTCTGATAATTTTCATATTCTTCAGTCTCTCCTGGAAAAGTGTTGCAAGAGCTACATTGTCAAAGATCGCTTTCTTACTCAAGTTATTTTAAATAAAGGAACATTTGGTGCAGAGGGAATGTTTTCAAAATGTTTATGCCTTTTTAGTAGCCAACATGCACACGATGGGCCCATTCAACCTGTGGAAGCCATCAGAATATTTTTTAAATACCTGGCTACCTTAGGAAGACACTTCTCTTCTGCCCAAATATTTTTTGAAAAAAACACGTTCTCTCTTTTAACAACGTCCTCTCCATCCTTTGCTTATCCTCATGCCAATCAACATCCCAGGAGTGCAGACACTCCCCCACCAACACCACCCGTCCTGAATACAGAAGCCCACCCAGGACAGGAAAGTGCCTCCCTCTGTGCCCCTGAGGCCATCGCCAGACCGCTCCAGTTACACCCCCACCAAGTCTTTTTCTTAGGATCTTAGGATAATTCCAAGTAAAGGCTTTTATATTCAAGATGCATAAAGTGAAAAAAAAAGCATCTTTCAAAACAGATTCTACAAGGTAACTTCAACTTGATTTTATACATATAATTAAAATACACACAAATATGAATAGTGGTGGTTATCTCCTGGTGGTAGATTTTGGATGGTTTTGTTGATCTGTATTTTCTTTTTTTCTATTAAGAACACATATGAACATGACAATTTATAAAAATAATAGTAATAAAAACAAGGAAGACATCTTCATCAAGCACTTACTCACACATAAGTAAAATATCAGAGAGTGGAGAAGAGCTTCAAATGAAAACCGACAGTCTCCTGCCCTTTTCCTTTTGTCTGTTTCTTCTGATTGTTGATGCCACTCAGAGCTTGCTACCTAGTGGCTTAAATGTGTTTTATTTGGCCTGCACAATGTGTTTGCCAAAGATTTAATTAATGGCCAATATTTAAAACAAAAAATCTGATTTCTGGCCAGTCTTATAATAATCAGAAGACTCCTGAATATCACTAACTGACCCTGGAGTTAAGCAGTGGCTTCTCACTCAAGCAGGGAGTTTTGCTGCATTTAGTCACAGTCACCACCGGCCCCTATTTTTTTTTAACATTAGACTCATCTGACTAGTTTACCTCATCTTCCTAGGCTGCTCATCTGAATTTCTGACCCTTGTCTGCGTGCTATACTGCATCCCTCTTCTTGATGTATCTTCTTCAGGCAGTTGACTTTCTGCTACATGAGGCTTGAAGACATTCATCCCCTATCTTCTCATCATTACAGCAACTATGTTTTTCTCATGTGACCTTAACTTCTTGTTCAGTCATATGGAGGCCGCTTCCTTGGAGCTCTTGGTGTTCAAGATGAAATTATTACCCTTTCCTTCAGTTCATCCCCTTCCCTCCTCTCTCCAACTTCATTACCATTATTTATCGTTACTTTTGCTTTTGAATCACCAGCACTGAACATATCTACATTGTGTTCTGTAACCAGAATTAATTGTCCCATGCTCTCTCCACTGACCGATTCAAAAAATCAGTAAATTCTGTTTATATTCTATGAACCTGTCTATATTGTTCATAGAAGATCTCAGTGCTGTTATACTTACTTTCTTACATACCTTTCCCCCTGGACTTTCTTCTCTTTCTCCCTCTTTCTCTCTGTCTCTCTCTCTCTCTCTCTCTCTCTCTCTCTCTTCAATTAGTTCTTTTGGCATAGCCTTATTTTTTTAAAACCCTCCAGTCAATCCAGTGTTTTATTGAGTCCCTTTTTGCCCCCAAGACTTTTCTCCCTTGTCCCCAACTCAAAGCTCCAAACAGTTTTGGAGAGTAATCACGTTCACTGCTCTCTTGGGTTCGTTCCAATGACTTCTGGACCCCATGGCTTCTTTCTTGATTTCTTCTCTTGTTTTGCTATGGCTTGTTCTTAAGTAACTTTCTCAGAAATGTTACATAAGAGGTAAATTTTCTAATGTTCCAGTCTGGATGTATCTTTTTATTTTTAAACTGAATTGACTATTTTGCTGAGTATTAAATTCTGATGCTAATTTTTTCCCTTAGAACACTGAATGCTTTATCTTTTTGTCTGGTGAGAAAACTGATGAACAGTCTGGATAAACTGTATTTCTGCCTTTCTGGAAGTCTTTCAATTTTTTCTTTATTCTTGGTGTCTGAAACTTTACATTGATGTGCTTAGCTGCCATTCTTTTTTTATTCATTGTGCTTGGCATATAGAGACTTATTTTCTTCAGTTCCACAAGGTGATTTTATATCTCCCTTCTGTTTCCTTTTCAATCTCATTTTCTGGAATGCATATTGGTTGAGTATTGGACCTTCTGATGGGTCATCTATTTTCTCTTATCATTTTGTTACTTTATGCTTTCTTATTCTATCTAGATTTCCTCAAATTCTTCTTTTAATTTATTGAATTTATTATTTTTTACATTAACAATAAAGATTATTTCCACAAGTTTTCTTTGTTGTTGTTCTCTTTTCCTTTTATTAGCATCCTCTTGTTTTATGGATGAAACATCTTGAATCTCTCGTAGGAACTAATTATGAAGGGTTTTATGCTTTGTTGCTGTTTTTTTGACTGAAGTTCTCTCTTTTTCCCAGGTCATTTTTTCCTTCTTGTTTACCTTTAATCTAAGCTTTAATCAAATGTCTTCTTGTCCTTTCATGTTTATAAGAGTAGTGATCGAAAGCTGAGTATAGCTCTGCAGACAAGGGCAGATCTGGCAGACTGGCAGAATTTGTTTTCTAGATCAGATGAGTTATGGTGAATGCATCCTTTTACTTGTTGTGTTTATTTCTGCTCTACAGCAAAGTGATTCAGTTTATATATATATATATATATATATATATA
>RJWK010054232.1:0-15089 GCA_004363435.1 Platanista minor
AAGAAGCAATAGCAGAAAGGTACAAAGTGAAAGTATTTTGTTTGGGGATTAGTGCCAAATACGCCTCAATACATTATTCTGCTAAAACTTGGAAGTATGTGCGTCTTTCTGCCTATGAGATTAAATCCATGTAATGAGTCTTACTACCCTCTGGCTAGTTATATGTGTGATAAGGAGGAAAGAAGACTAAGTATGATGACAGGGCCTGGTGGTGGCATGTCCTTCCTTGTCCACTTGCCGTATGTTGACAGGAGGAGTAAATGGGCCCAGAACATATGCCCTTTACTTTTAAATAAAGAATGGCTTCAGTTGTAAACACAGCCCAGTTAATGTACTATAATCGATTAGCATTATCACCTCTTGCGGAAGAGTGAGGAAGGAGATAGAAATAAGGAAGCAGAGACCGCTTCCTCTCTACATGGAGTCAGCATGGGTGAATCATCTATTTATTATGTTAGTTCCATAGGTAGTATAATAGTCTCATGGATATGCAGTATATGTGAATATAATTAGAACAGTTGCTTAACTTAAAATCTTCTGGAACTTTCTGCTTTTTACTCCAGACTATTAGTTTACACTTTTCATATAAAGTCAACTTTAGGTTTATATTTTCATCTTGAGCTACTAGTTCAATTCTCATATTAGGTGTCCATTTGTCTTTTATAATCACCTCTAGCTTCTTAATATGTATTTTTTAAATTAATTAATTAATTTTTGGCTGTGTTGGGTCTTCGTTTCTGTGCAAGGGCTTTCTCTAGTTGCGGCAAGCGGGGGCCACTCTTCATCGTGGTGCATGGGCCTCTCACTATCGCGTCCTCTCTTATTGCGGAGCACAGGCT
This sequence comes from Platanista minor, assembly GCA_004363435.1. Lineage (NCBI taxonomy): Eukaryota > Metazoa > Chordata > Mammalia > Artiodactyla > Platanistidae > Platanista > Platanista minor. The sequence goes on from RJWK010054232.1 coordinate 840, forward strand.
CTAGATGCGCAGGCTTAGTAGTTGTGGCTCCCGGGCATGTGGGATCTTCCCGGACCAGGGCTCGAACCCGTGTACCCTGCATTGGCAGGCAGATTCTCAACCACTGCGTCACCAGAGAAGCCCCTTAATATTTTTAATTAGAATTTGTTTCCGCAATACATTTCTCAGAGATTTTGAAGGTTTCTGTTTTTCTGCCTTTGCAAACTTTTGAAGAAAGACTGTTTTACTCTGTGGCTTCTGTTTGAAAAAAAGTCATTGGAGACCACTTAAACTGCACATTTTTTTATGAAGCCTCTGAAATTATGTTGTTACTGTGATTGATAGACCAGTTTCAGATTAAAAATGCTTGATTGGCAAAAGTTCTATATTTCTAAAACTAAATAATTTACAGATCAAATATACAACTACCTAAAATAAATTTTCAGAAGCAGTTTCTGATACTGTATTACAGTGAAATCATTAGCTTTTTGACTTCTAAGAGGAATCCTTCAAGAAGTATTTACCTTGGTCCTATGGAGAACTATCCATCCTAGGGTACAGGAAAGTACAGGAAAGTGTGATATGCTCTGGGTATGGTTAACTTAGAGGTATTTAACATGTTGAGGTGTTTTGTTTTGTTTTTTAAAAATCTAAATAGGTGTCCTTAATTTAATATTGCAAAAACTTAGAGGAAATAAATTATATCATAACCAATACAAGGTCAGATATTGGTTCAAAAATCTGAATTTTCTGTACTTAGTGTGTTGAGAGGATTATTTTCAGCCGAAGTCTAAAAAGGGCACTGGAGTAAAAAATGATGCCATGGTTCTTTTAAAGAGCTGGAGCAAAATTCTGACATTGGAAGATTCTACTTTAGGGAAAGAAGAATAAGTAGGGATAACGACTGAAATGTGTATGCTAAAAATAATCTATGTTGAGAGGCATGATTACAGAATGAAAAGACTAAGTTGCTTTGAATGTAACTTGCAATGACCAACCTCGATGCAGAATTTTACTAAGGTTGCCTATAGGCTCTGCAGAGCTGGCAGGGATGGGGAAGGACCGGAGCTGGCTTCCGTGGTTAGTCTTAGACTAAGGACCAATCTAGGATGTCTTTGAAATTTTGAAACATGGGAGGTCATAATAATGAAGGTAAACAGTGGTCCGGGTGGACAGTATCTTCTAGCACATCTTCTTGTTTGACCCTATACTCAACCGGTAACATTTGGGAAAAAGTTTTATTAGTTCACCTTTACATACAAAGACTCCAAGATGTTAAGAGACTTGCAAATTTATACAGTAAGAGGGTGTCAGGCCTAAAATTCAGACCTACAGCTTCTAAGTCCGAGTTCAGAGTTCTTTCTACTACATCAGGAGAGAGAATTACCACCCCCGGGGGTTTCCTGCACATGTGTTTCTGTTTTCAATGAGCCCGAATACGAAATTATTCAGAATGTTTCACTCTGTAATAATGTTGTTTAGTAATGATGTTTTTTTCTTTGTAACTGTTCAACTTTTGTTTGAAGGACATCTTATTAAGATATTATCTTTGAATATACTAAATGTTTAATAGTGTTATGTAAGTATCCTTCCAGGCCAGCCCTCTGAGGCACTGCTTACCACGTGTGAAGGAAAAAAGCCAAGAGTTGGTGGCAAAGTAATTCAGTTGTATTTAGGAAACAGTCCTGTAACCTCTCTTTCCCCCTTTCCCTCTCATTCCTATTCCCAGTACTTTAATTCTGGTCTGGTGTTTAATTTAAACCAATGTCTGAGAACCTCTTGTGCATCACTCTGCATCCTCTTGGATACACCTCTTACTACAAGCACTGCTATAGTGCCCAATTCCTTGAGGATGTTCCTCAACCTCACACAGGGGCAATTTGATCATGTTTCATTTTGAGCAAAGGCTTCCTCTAGCTGCCTATTCCACAGATTTTTGAGGACACAGCTTGGAATTCTAGGAAGCATCTTATGGATGCTCATGGGTGGACAACTGGGGTTGGAGAGTCAATGTTTATGGGGCTGTCTTTGACAAGGGGCATAAGTTAATGGATAAATACTCTCCTCAGTTGTCCTGTGGGCTGCAACTACCTATATGCATTTCATAAACCTTGTCAGAATGTCCTGAAGTGTCAAATACTGGCATCCCAGCCTGGCCAGTAATGAAATAATGCATCTTTTAATTTGCTTTCCTTGTTTTCCTGTTAAACACTCCTTGCTCCCAATTTCCTGAGATCACCTTAGTTGCCTTGTAAGTCTTCATCTATGGCTCTGCCTTTGAGGGAACTCAGGCTAATGAAGCAAACATATAGAGGTGTAGTTCAGTTTTCTCCAAATCTAGTGCAGTATTTCAACTGTTCTACTGAATAGAAACCCAAAGAACCAGGAGACTGCAACTAGTAATGAACCTTTAATGAGCCCTGGCACTCATTAGACATGGAATTCCAAGAAGAGCTGGCTGAAGTTTCTGCCCAGTAGGATCACAAGTTGGCATATTTCCTGGCCCAACATTAAGCATCTAGTGGGGAATAAAATATGGATCAGAACTCTATTCCCTCCTGTCCCCCAGGCACCTGTTCCCTCCCTTGCCCCAAGCCTCCTAAGATTGAATTGTCTGACTCTGGATTTAATGGAAAACTCTGCCCTTGGAACCACATCTCAGAGCCAAAAGCAAAGCTAGTAATGAGCCCCGGGTGGTATGTCCATTTGCTATTCTGCTTCACAAGTTAAGTGTGGTCGGAGAATTTATCTTGTGCCTGCATAATGCATTTTTAAAGCATGGATTTACTCTACAGCCAAATTCTAAATTTATTTTTCTTCTATCTGTTTTCCTGTGGTGTACTTAGATGTGAAATTACTTATTTTTCCTATGAAGAATCCTAACACCATTCAAAACTTCCATTCCAATGACCAGAATAATATTCAGTATCATTGTAAGAAGCAACTACAGTACATGCAATAAGGGATTATGCTCAATTCATTTTGCAGACTCACTTTAATTTTTACCTTTAAGAAGTATAATTCCCTTTATCAGAGATAATGATTGTTTCCAGTGTTCAGATTGCTAGTAAAATATCAAGTAGCAAATATTTAAAATAGTATCTTTTAAAGTTTCATTTCTTTTTTTTTTTTCACATTTGTACTGTTAATGAGTGTAAATGTTTTTAAGAAAAAAAAAGATTTTATACAGTTAACAGCAAATGGAGAAGTGAATTATCAAACTAGTGTCTAATGGACCAGATGACATAGCTTATTTAAAAATATTTTAAAAAATTAATATTAAAGCCTTTTTCTTTCATTCAGATGGACCTGTGTGATATGTTAAGCCTTATTGCAGAGTAAAATTACTGATGAATCTATTTTTCATTTTTTCTAAGCACTAAAGCATGCTGAAAGTAGACTCTGATATATGCACCATTTCTAGTTGAAAACTGTTTTATAAGATGGCCTTCAAAATAGAGAAGAGAAATTTGCTACTTAATTTATTGATAGCTGAATGATATTTTCAATGTCATAAGCTTTAAAAATGTGTTTCTCTGGGCTTCCCTGGTGGTGCATTGGTTGAGAGTCCGCCTGCTGATGCAGGGGACACGGGTTTGTGCCCTGGTCCGGGAAGATCCCACATGCCGCGGAGCAGCTGGGCCCGTGAGCCTGCGCGTCCGGAGCCTGTGCTCTGCAACGGGAGAGGCCACAGCAGTGAGAGGCCCTCGTACCGCAAAAAAAAAAAAAAAATGTGTTTCTCTGAAAATATATGCATACTTAAATTGCATATGGATTTGTTTATTGTCAGTAAGGAAAAACAGTAAACTGAAATATTTTAATATCTAAGATTATATTGTAATTTTTTTACACAGTACATTTTTATAATCTGTCCTTAGGCTAAGTCACCACTTTATTATCTTATTACTTGTTGGTTCACTGAGTCTCACTTAACCTAAATATTTTTGACTTTCAAAACAGAAATAGCCTTTGAATTTTATTCATGGATTTTCTTAGAGTGCTTCTTCAGTGTTCATGTTAGCTCCCCTTTGATCGTTTTCTGTTAAGATTCATATACACAAGATAGATTTTAAGCTTGAGGGCTACATAATATTAAACTACACAGTATTTATATTCCTATGCAAATTCCTCTCAAATTCTTTCTCTCAGTTTTACTGAACACAACAGCCCTAGATTCCATACTTATTTCCCTAATATAATTTCAATGACAGTAAAGCGTAATGCTTATGAAACTAATGTCACACGTTCAGTTGTTGGAGATATCTCTCCACACAGAGAAAAGCTCTAAACCACAGCAACCAACACCACCTGAGGGTATAAAAAACACTCTGTTGCTGATGAAGGATATTGCTGAGTGAGCAGAGATGGCATTATGTAATCTATTTAATTTACTGAGAAATCTAGTAAGTAGTACTGACAAGAGGCAGTATGCTCACCAACTATTGATAATTTCCTTTGTTCCTTTACATCTCCTAGACCCTGAAATTAGGCAGGACACTACCAGTGGTAGCGATCAATGGGCTCTGAACAGAAGTGAAGAGAGTCCTGTGCAGTTCCATATCGTACAACTCAAATGGTAGAACTTCTGCTAGCCTGAGTGGACTTCTAGTGAACAGTTTTACTGTAGAGTTGCTTGGAGAGACACAAAATTTTGTGTGACAGGGAAGTAAATTTTGTTGTTATAAGTCACTAACATTGGGGGGCTGTTGGTGCAGAATAATCAAGCCTATCCTGACAAATAGTGTTATTAGAACCAAAGTTGTAGAACTTGTGGGTAACAAAAACCTGAAATCTGGGGCAGCATGAAACATATCAAAGCCTAAAAAAGATGGTGATCTTTGCAATAGTAAAATATTTAGCAAAATGCACACCTTCAGGTTTAAGGAGGCAGATCATACACCTCAAAACGAAACAAAATAAAAACACCACCAACCAGCAACAGTAACAAAAAATGTGTGGCTTTTAGGGAAAGAAAGGTTGAAAATTTTAGAATTTTGAGTAGTTGTAAGCGGTCATGTTTGGCAAGATATTACACGGAGGTGATGATTTCATATAAAAGTCGGCTGGTTTCTAAGCAAAAATGGAGGAGAATAGATATAAAACACAAAATCTGGGCCTGTCAGGATTAAGAAAGTCCACTGTTTCTGGACTTCCACAAGTAAAAAATATGAAAACCCAGCAAGATCTTGAAACTGATTTAATTGCCTCAGAGGAGACAAAAATCAGACCAAGAATATGGAGCCAGTAAATACTTCCAACTGAATAAAATGACTTGAGGCAAAAATCTGATTGGAGTCTAGGAAAGCAGATAGCCTCTAAGCTCATAGAGAGGTATGGGGACAATAAAGCAAAAATTATAGTGAGTCTGAAACTTATGTTGGAAAGACTAAGATTGTACCTATGAACTAAGTGAAATCAATTATATAAGAAGCTTAGTTTTGGGGAGATATTACATCTTAGAGCAAAAAGTTTGAGTCTAAGGCTCAAAATCACTTTCAGTCTCACAACACCACTTTAGAATAAGGAAATGAGCTTAGATACCTCCTCAGCCATCAAGAGCACATAGTCCCCAGATGTCCACTTCAGACATGGACAAGGAGGATAAAGACAGACACAGGGTCCACAGAGAACATTGGTAGTTGGTACCAATGGTACATTGGTGGTTGCTTCTCCCATAGATCATAGTCAAAGACCAATTCTGGAACATTTTCTACTCTTATGACATGGCATCCCTTACAGTGCCTTCCCAGTGGGGTTGCAGATAGATATGTGGCAGACACCATTGTGTGTGTGGAAATTTAAAGCAACAAATGGAATAGTTAGTTAGCATTACTACCTCTCACAGTATTATGTTATCGATTTCTCAATAAATCAAATAGAGTACATTACTGTGTGTCACCCATTCTTCCTTCTTCTAAAGGGTAGTGATTTTTTCAGTTATTCCATACAAGCTTTACTATTACGTTGAGATGTGAAAGGGAGTTAAGTTGTATTTTTAGTTCAGAGATATCTACCCCAAGCAAAGCCATACCTTGACCTGATATAGACACTACTGCATATCACTCAAAGATAAACCTTTAACTGGATGCACTGATGGATGGAACTTTGTGTTATATCCCTTGAGGAGAGATTCATGTGAGAGGGATATTTGGAGGACAGAAGGGCAGACTAAGGCAGCGATATAATGGCCACCCAATAAACCATTTCTTTCTCTCATTACTCATCTTCTTTGCAGTCAAGCAGGGCCATAGGAATAATGTTATTACAATGAGCTGAGAGCAGAAGTGATCTATATTACTGAGAAACTGAACTCATAATTAGGTATGATCCTTTATTTTCTCCTCTCCTGACCAAAGAGCTATATGTTCAGATACTTCATCAACCAACATTGCTAAAATGGCCACATGGAAGGTAGTTGCTGCCCAGGTCCACAGAGGAGATTGAGAGACAAGAAATAAGAGGGAACTCTTTGTTACTGCAGCATTACCACCCAGGCCTTTCCTGACTGAAACATGGGTGATTGATTAGTCACCTTAAACTAATATAAGAATGGCAAGAAGAAAAGCTTTTTACTGCAGTGTAATTTTATCTAGGCCTTAGAAAGATTTTTAAACAAATACAAGACCTTTGTGAAGTACATTTTAAAGTATTGGAGTGCTTTTTGGAGATGCATTAATAGCTACATTTAGTTTACTTTAAATAACCTAATTCACATAAGCATTTTAAGTGGCTCTGTGGTACACTAAGATCAAAACGTGAAAATGAATTCTTTTTAATGAACAAAAATTTTCCTCAATATAAAAACTGTAAGCATTTGTGCAACATTTAGTATATTATAGACATTTTCAAATCAAGTTTACATGTAACTAACCTTCATAGCTCTGTAAGTAGATATGAAGAATCTTCATTTTACATGTGATACATTGAATGTACAGAGTGTAGATAATTTGCCCAAGCTCACAGAACTAGTGAGGGGTGGACTTGGAACGTGAACCCAGTCAGTCGTAGTCCAGAATCGCTGGACTATAGTGGTTTTTTTTTTTTTTTTTTTTTTTTTTTTTTTTTTTTTTTTTTTTTTTTTTTTTTTTTTTTTTTTTTGAGGTACGCGGGCCTCTCCCTGTTTTGGCCTTTCCCGTTGCGGAGCACAGGCTCCGCACACGTAGGCTCAGCAGCCATGGCACATGGGCCCAGCCGCTCCGCCGCAGCATGTGGGATCTTCCCGGACCGGGGCACGAACCCGTGTCCACTGCATCGGCAGGTGGACTCTCAACCACTGCGCCACCAGGGAAGCCCGACTATAGTGGTTTTAACCACTATGTACTACTGCCTCAAATCAATATTGAGGCTCAGCTAATTGAAGTTGGTTCATAAAGCTCTTCAGTATAGGTTAGTGCCTCTTTAAAAACCAATTATTAACATACAATTTAACAGACAAACCAAGTGGTGATTTTTTCACATTACAAGTATGTTTTTCAAGAGAGATTCTCTTGTATCATTTAAAATGTGATCTCAGGGACTTTCCCGGCGGTCCAGTGGTTAAGACTTTGCCTTCCAATGCAGGGGGTGCAGGTTCGATCCCTAGTCGGGGAACTAAGATCCCACCCACATGCCTTGGGGCCAAAAAACCAAAACATGAAACAGAAGCAATATTGTAACAAATTCAACAAAGACTTTAAAAATGGTCCATATCAAAAAAAAATTTTTTTAATAAATAAATTAATTTTAAAAATGTGATTTCATTTTTAGAAAATCCATACCTGAGTTCAGAAATCCATGTCTACCTGCATACCTGTATGGAACATAGGAATACCGTTTGTCATAGGGGATCAGTAGGCTGTGATCAATAGGGGCAAGGATGAAAAGTATTATCGTTGGATATCTCATATCCCTTTTTATTACGCCAGGAATAGAAGTGCAGTTAGGTATATTTATGTGCAAGGATGATAATTTGTTTGTAATGATTGGATTGCTTTTCATTTTCATCTATAAATTATTCAGCTGCTTTTGTGATCAACAGTTGTGTTTAAAAAATTGTGTTTTGAGGACATTAGTTAATCAGTCACATTAATTCATGTAGTTATTTATATTTATCTAATACTCTGAATTCTCTTTTAACGTTTTTGGCACATGCACCCAAGAAAAATTAGAGAAAATGTAGCTTGAGAAAACATTCTAAGAATGATTTAGATAAAAAATTCTTTGAGATAATAGTCCCCTGAATAAACTTTTTGTTTCAAACGCAAATGTTAATAAAGTGTTGAGCGTAATAGTCATTATTAAAAAAATATTGTCAAAGCAAAGATTGCACCCAAGTTAAGCAAAGAAGACTTTTTTCCAGGCTGTTGGCAATGGGTTAGAGAAGGCATAGCTCAGGGCAAATTCAGCTGGAGTTTTTAGGAACTGGTATTGTGGGGTGTACCCAGAGGCCATCTGTGTGTGCTTGTTGGCCTCTGAGTTAGAGAATCATTTGTATTTCCAAGAACAGGATCTGTATAGATCAGTGACTTAATGATTGTTGCCTTTTAGCAGATTCTTGTGGGAGAATGAAAATATCACAGAGGAGGTGTGGATGGGGAGAAAGAAAAGTAAGAAGCTTTAAGGCCTATTACTATGTCATTAGTTAATTGTCTTTGTGGATGCCAACAAGTCTTAAAAATTAACTGCATGAAAAGAAAAGGTAACATAGGAGCTCAATCAGTCTGACAAGTATTTACTTACATCATTCTGTGTGCAAAGTGCTGAGCTAGTAATGTAAGATAAGAGAAACGCACAGCTGTTATTTCTGAGGAAATACTATTTAATCCGGGGAAACAGACCACGCACTCACAAATAATGTGAAATCTGACTGTACTTGACAAGTGCCAAAAATACAATGACACTCTGAAGTGATAGATTACCAGAAGTAGAGATAGTTTCCAAAATCTTCTGAGAAAGAGGTGAAGGTTTGAGCAAAACCTTGAAAGACATTTTTGAATATCAAAACTGAGGCCCAGAGGGTTAAATGACGCACCTAAAACTCTGTAATAAATGATACATCTGTATTTAGTACAAAGAAAAATTTCTAAACTTCAAGTCTGGCATAGTCTTCTCTGATTTCCTACTGGCTGCAACTTTTGACCAGTAGTTTATTAACCCATGTTCATGCACAATAAAACCCTCGCCAACAGCATTTATACACTGGCTGTTGAAATACTACATTTGATTTGAAAGGAGAGGCACTACTGCTGGGAGTTTACACTAGGGGAAGATGAGCCGGTTAGAGTGGAAGGCAGAATCTCAGGTAAAATCATTCTGCCATACCTAATGCCAAGAAGAAACTATCTGGCATGGTTCCGAAGCTCCCTGCCTAGAGGCTGTTTCTTCCGGGAACTCTGTCTCTACTTTCCACAGGTAACTGAAATTCTGAAGTGACATAAACACCTCCTAACAGAGGCTATGGCAGTAGCTGTAGGTGAGGGCTATCTGGGGACTGTGGGTAGGGGCACATCTCAGCCCTGTCCATCATGTGGAAATGTACATTGGGATACTACTGCAGTAGGCAGCAGAGGGTATGCAATAGTGAAGTAAGACTGGGCTGAAGAGACATTTGATGTTTCTTCATGGGAATAAGATATTGTAAGCATATAAATTAATTATTCCCACAAAATAATTTATGAGTTAAAGTCAATTGTAAATAAAACTTCTTTGGCTTTTTTTCTTAATTTGGGAAAAGATTCATAAAATTTCAATGGAAGAAAAGAACGAATGAAAATAACCACAAGCATTTGGAGAAAAGAAAACGAAGAGTTTCTTGCCTACCAGAGATTAAAATATACATTAACATAGTAATAGTCAAATCAGTGTAATGCTGCTCTCAAAATGAGAATAGCCCATAGCATATTGTTTGAATGAAAAATAAATTATGAAGCATGCACGCACGTGTGTGTGTGTGTAGCACAGAAGCAGATTTTAAAGGTTGATATCCAATGTGTTATTTCTGACAACCTCTAGGTAGTTAGGCTTCAAGTTTTTTTTTTTTCTTTCTTCTTTATACTTTTCTGTAATTTGTGAAGTATTACAGTAAACATGTATTATTTTAAAATAAAATATAAATTTATTTTTGGTAAATCATAAAGAAACAAAAATATTAAAGGAAATATAAACAAATATATGTATAATGTTGTAGTGGAAAAAGTCTTTCTTGGCATGACTGTTATTCAAATGAGTGAAAATATAATAGGTATGACTACAGCGTTAAAATTTTTTATTATAAACCAAATTAAAAGGTAAATGTGACAAGCTAGAAAATATTTTAAACATTTATAACAAAGGGTTAATATTGACACGCAAAGAACATTTTTACATAATTTAAAATCAGAAACACCAGTAAAAACAGGTAGAAAACATGTACAAGAATTTCAAAGAAAGAAGAAATAGAAATGGCCAATAAAGATATAAAAGGTGCTTAACATCGCTAAATTAAAAAATGCAAACAATGAAACACTATCTTTTTGTCTGTAATATCCATTTGGTTTAAAAGGAATGAAGATATCTATTAAGAAATGAAATGGATACTTTATTTCATTGCTTATGTGAGATAAATTAAAAATAAACCCTGGATCACAATTTGACAATAAATACCAAAACTTACAAATGTGCTTTTCCTTTAATTAAGTAATTCACTTCTAATATCATATCCAAAAGATATAATTGGATCTGTAAGCAAAATATATATACAAAAATGAACACCGCAACATTTTTTTGTATTTTTAGAGTTTAGGTCTACCTAATGAACAACTACATGGGTTATCTAATTCTCATCCACACAGAGAATATTATGCAGCAGATAAGAATGGTGCTATAAATCGGAGATATTTATTCTAGTTTCACTAAGAGGCCCTGGGTGGGATTCAAAGGATTTGCTAATCCCCTGATAGTTTATTTTGAGTTTGTGTGTATGTAAAAGTATATGTATGTGCATTTTGAGAGGGATAGGGTCACAGGGTTGGTAGCCTTTATTTTGTGTATTATGTAAATGTATACACATATACACATATATACATTAAATCTTGGTGGATTTGATTTTCCATTTTGCTTATCTATATTGTCTAATTTCTCCATTAAATACTATAATGCAAGCTTTCACAAAAAATGAGCTTAGGTCTGAAAGATGACTAAGAGAACTGTTTTACCATGGAGATAGGTCCCTTCCCCCAAATATTTGCTTCCCTATTGTAATAACATACTAAGTTTAAAAAAAAATTAGGGCTTCCCTGGTGGCGCAGTGGTTGAGAGTCCACCTGCCGATGCAGGGGATGCAGGTTCAAGCCCCGGTTCGGGAAGATCCCACATGCCGCGAAACGGCTGGACCTGTGAGCCATGGCCGCTGAGCCTGCGCGTCCAGAGCCTGTGCTCCGCAATGGGAGAGACCACAATAGTGAGGCCCGCGTACCACAAAAAAAAAAAAAAATTAAAAACTTGCAAATGGCACCTTAAGCAGTCATGGCTAGAATTTGGTGATATTAGAGAGGCTTGTAAGTGTCTTGTTCAAACAAATCTTTTGCCAGCCACCATTTGTAACTGAAATTCCACTAAAGCAATATTTTGGTTAATGAGTTATTTCAGAAATATCTTAATAAAATATACACTACTAGGGAGGAAAATAAGGATTTTCACTGTAACATTTTCATGAATTAGGGCCTTTGAGAAGCTAGCAAACTTTAGGAAGTAGGAATTCCTCCAGTGCCTGCAATAGGTTAAAATACTCCTGGAGGTCAGAAGAACTTAGAAGTTGTCCAGAATATGCAGATGATTCATTATTAGGATAGATCCTATTGTGACTCTGCAGAGAGAGGAGGGACCAAAGAGCTGGACAAATCTGAAAGGAAAGGTACCCATTGACAACTAAGGCTCTAAAGTGACCTTGAACACATGGCTATGGACAGGACCTTTGACCTCTTGAAGGTCATTTTGGTCACATGATCCAGAGTTTAAGAAGACTCATTAAATTTTTAAAATTTTACTTAAATTTTCTGAGGATATTAATACTTTCTTATTAAAACAGCGTATATCTTTGCTTTTAAATAACAAGTCTCAGACAAATTGCCCCTGAACAAAGCTGTATCATTTTATATATTATGTCCCTATTTTGATTTCCATACGATTAATATACTTTGAACTTATATTAAGATTTATTGGTCTTATGCACCCAATTTTTTCAAGTGCTTTTTTAAAAAGTTATGTTATTATCTGAAATGTAAATTAATTTTACTATTTAGTCAAGTCCCTAGTAATCTATAAGAACAAAAATCTTAATACAATGTTCTGGTTGCCAGAAAATAAAGATTTTCACCTTTTTAATTTAGTTAGCAAAACTGGAATTTATTTAAAGTTGAATCTTGATCTTTTTTTCACTTTCCCTGTTTTCATTTGTTATTTTGTGTTGTTTTAAATACAGAATTATCATTTGGTACTGATATTTCTCTCCTTCATGATCTGGAAGAAAGGCCAGACTTGTAAAAGGTCTGCACTGAGCTCTGAGATAAAACAAACAACAATACTTCTGATCTACGTACTTTATATTATATTCTAAAAGACTTTCATGTTTTTAATATTATTAGGAATAAACTTTTTTATGAAGTTTCAGATTATTTTTACCTTAAGAGAACTCTATGCCCAACATCTATAAAAAAAAAAAAAATGAAAGCTTGGTATATTAAAAATAAATAAATAACAGCAAACTAAAACCTACTACTAACAATATAGTAGAGGCTAGACACCTGGGTAGTAGTAATAATTTTGATATTAACTTCCATGGGCCTTAAGGATCTCAGCTATAGTATGAGACAGTAGATAACTCAGGGGTTTTAGCATTCCCCCTCCACCATTTTTTTTTCTTTTTTTCTTTTTTTTGTCATAGACCTCTTTTAAGAAGCTGATGGAAGCTGTGGATCATTAAATACAAAAAGAATCTCACCTACAAATAACCAGGGCTATGTTCACTTGCTTTACTGACCTACTGTCACTGTCTTGAAATTCATAATTCTGAAACAAGTGGCTTCACATTTTCCTTGTGTTACTGGATCCCACGAAGTATGTACACTTGTGCTTCCTAAAGCTCTTTAATCTGATAATGAAGCTTTGGTCTAGATAGTTTCAAAAAGAAAAAATAAATCTCTTTATGGTTTTGTTCCACTTCTAATATACTGTAAATACTTATTGATGTTCATGATTGCTCTTGAACTATGGAAAGAAGACACCTGAAAGTTCTTTAACTCTATCCTTTTAAAATCATGCCCTGTGTGTCAGAAAGCATTTGGTCTTCTGACTCAAAGAAAGGGCTTATGAAGAGTGCTGGCTTTATTTTAGATAATTCTAAACATTCGGTACTGATAATATTCTTTCAATTATCTTTATTGGTTTTGAATCAGAGAGAATTTCTCACTTAGATTGCTACACTTCATGATTATTTATTTAAATAGCTGGTATTAAAGTGCGAAGTTACATTTTTTTTCAGAGCAGATTTAAATGATGAACTATGCCTAAAACCATGTCATTCTATTATCCCTAGCATCAAATGCCAAGAAAGTATGTCTTAAAAAAAACACTCTTGGGCTTTTTATGATTAAGTGAGCAATTTCCTTTTTTAATATTTTTTCTACTTATTTCCAACCACATACCTCAAGCACAGAAAACTTGAAAAGTTACAGAAGTGTGATATGAAAGCAACTCTTCTGATATTTACTCTGTGATTGCAAATGGGAGGTCAAAGCAAACTTTCTTTAAACTCTACTTAAACAGGTATAAAAAAAGCATATGACTAATGTACCTATGGTTTGAGATGTTTTATAAGTTTTTGAATAGTTATAAACCCCAGCTGAGTTAGTAATAAAATACAGAATTGCATACAAGAAAATGGATACCAGGAATCCATTTGATTATTAAAATCTTTTGGACAAAGCTGGGAAGAAGAGCACATGGTTGACAAGTTTGGGAAGACATCAAAGGGATGTGCTTCTGTCCATCATTCTGTTGTATTAGGTGGGGCATTTAAATGAGCTTTAAGGAAAGAGTATGGGGCTTCCCTGGTGGCGCAGTGGTTGAGAGTCCACCTGCCGATGTAGGGGACACAGGTTCGTGCCCCGGTCCGGGAAGATCCCATGTGCCGCGGAGCAGCTGGGCCCGTGAGCCATGGCCGCTGAGCCTGTGCTCCGGAGCCTGTGCTCTGCAACGGGAGAGGCCACAGCAGTGAGAGGCCCACGTACCGCAAAAAAAAAAAAAAAAAAAAAAAAA
>RJWK010054233.1:0-15091 GCA_004363435.1 Platanista minor
CATATATAATAGGTGCTCAAGGTTTGTTGAAATGTATTGAAGGGAAAAGGACTGAGAATGACTCGCAGGACGACATCCATAGACACTACCTCAACTCCCCTCTTCCCACCATCAATTCCTCCCACTGCCCAAGATTAGGAGTTTCTATGTCTCCAGGGACAGGGGCAGGGACAGGGAGCAGTGAGTTTCAAGAGAGTGTTGCATCACATACCTCTGAGTGCATCTTGGCTGCCACCTGCTCCCTACTCTGTTTCCCAAAAAACCTCACCCAAAGCCCCCAGACAAGGAGACCAAATAATAGTAGAAGGCTGACATATTGTGGCAGTGGGAAGGTTAGCCTCCAAACCAGAGCCATTATTCAACCCCATGCCCCTCTCAGCCAAACAGTTTTATCCCTCATGACTCCATATGACATCACAGTGGGCATTCCAAGGGTCCAGCCAATGTGCTTGCTGCTTAAGTCTCTTCTCTGAGCCATACACCTTCTGCCCTTTCCTGCAGCTGCCCTTGTGCCCTGCTCTGACAGCCAGTGCTCAAGGAAGCTCCTTTACAATTCTTCTAGGATTGAAGAAGAATCACTTGTTATAAACCAGAGAGTATGGAGGCAAGGTTTCAAAGGAGCAGGCTTTCCAAATGTCCTGTTTTGCCCTATAAGCATCTTCTCTGGAGCCAGTCACTCCCTAGAGGTCCAGGTATGGTATCATATGTTCCAAATCACACATTAGACTGCAGGGTCAAGAACATTTAAGAAGGCTTTAAGTAGGTACTTGAAGTAGGTACTCTCGGAAAATGTATGATATATGGTTTCCTAACTCCAATGCTTGACACATTTCCTAGTTGCTGTTGCATTGAGACAGAGAAGAGATATCACGTAGGGAAATTAAATGACCTTAGAGGATCACACTACTCCAAGTCTAGAATATTTTCCAAGTGTAGACAATTTATTTTGTCATCATGCCCAGAATTGACTGGATTTTCTAGAGTTAATTCACTGAAAACTAAATTTATAAGGAATTGATTTATGCTGTAACAAAGATAAATAAAACTGGCCAGACCATTTTTTTCTTATAGGAAAATTAATTTGGAAAATCCATTCAATTAAATAACTATTGAATAGCAGGCACTGTCTTAGAAGAAGACAGACATGATCTCTCACCTCATAGAATTTTCAGTTTATTTGGGCAGCCAAAGTAATAGTCTTGAAAAGCCCATCAACAAGGCCCTGGTTAAATAAATATATGTCCATATGATAAAATACTCTGCAGTCACTATAAAGCTTATAAAGAATGAGGCCTGTCATTCTGAGCACACATTATGTGGCAGGTACTAGTTATATGCCAGCCTGGAGTTCTAAAAAGATTAGGGCTGGAGGTACAGTTTTGGGCTCTTGAAACATGTATATGCTTCGACAAGAGCCTTTTTCTATATGGATATAAAAATGTATGTTTTGGGGGTCTCAAATATTTACTCACCATTTTGTTTGAGAGTCATCACGCTATTTTGTACAGCTGAGATTTATTCACTTTTATTAGTTCATTGCATTATATAACTATTTCATAATAAATTTATCCATTATGATGTTGGACATTTGTCTTGTTTTCGTCTTTGGCTATTATCAGCAATGCTATTCAAAACATGCTTGTCCATGTGTCTTGGTGAACATATGTTCCTATTTCACTATGGCAGTGGTTTTCAAGCTTTAACATGTATCAGAATCATCTGGAGGGCTTGTTAAAACACAGATTGCTGGGCACTGATTGCTGATTAAGTTGGACTGGAGGACAGGAATTTGGCATTTCTAGGAAGTTTCCAGATGATGCTGAGACTGTTGGTCAGGAATCACAATTTGAGAATGTCTGATCGAAGTATCTATCTAAGAGTGGAATTGCTAGGTTATAGAGTAGGTGTAACTCAAACTTTAGTAGACAGTGCCAAACTGTCTTTCCTAAGTGGATACATCAATTAATAGTTCCACCAGTGGTGAATAGCAGTTCTTGCTCTTTTTTCATGCCAACATGGTATTGTCAGGCTGTTTAATTTTAGCCAACTTGGTATATGTGGTAATGATATTTCATTGTGGTTTTAACTTAAATTTCTCTGATTACTAGTAATTACTAACGTGTGAACACACCTTCATAAGTTAATTGGGCATTTTGTCTTTAAATGTATTGCTGCATTCCAGCTGCTAATTTTTTTTAGGATTCTTGTGACCTATTTTTATGGGTGAAGCCAACCTGTAATTTTCCTCTCTTGCTCTGTCCTTTTCAGGCTTTTGATATCAAGGTTATACTAGACTTATGAGTTGGGGAATGTTTCCTCTTTTTTTTTTTTTTTAATGCTCCGAAAGAGTTTATAGAAGATGGAACTATTTGATCCTTCAGCATTTGGTACAACTTGTCAGCAAAGCCATACAAGCCTGGAGATTTCTTTGAGTGAAGATTTTTGACTACAGATTGAACTTATTTGAAGGTTATAATACTATTGATAATTTGGTTTTGTTTCAGGTTTTTGGTTTTTGGTTGTTTTTTTTTTGAGTCAGCTTAGGAGGGCTATATTTTCTAACAAGGTTTCTGTTTAATCTACATTTTCAAATGTATTGACATAAAGCTATTCAAAGGTAGTACTGTCTCCTTTGTGTTTCTGATATTGGTTATTTGTGCCTTTCCTCCCTCTCTCTCTCTCTCTCTTTCTTTTCCTTTATCTATCTTGCTAGAGATTTATCAGTTGTAATTAATCCCTTCAAAGAACGAACTTTTCTGTATATTTGTACTCTAGTTCAATAAGTTATGCTTTTGTCTTTATTATTTCCTTACTTCTACTTTCTTCCCCCTCCCCCAAGCTTATTGAGATATAATTGACATATAACTACTTCCACTTTCTTTGGATTTATTGTGCTGGGTTTTTTTCTAACTTCTTAAGATGAATGCCTTGATCATTCACTTTTAGCCCTTTTCCCCTAATTGTGCATTTGAAGATATAAATTTCCTCCTAATTACTACTTTAGCTTCATTCTACAAGTTATGACACGTAGAATTTTTGTTATCATTCTGTTCCAACTATTTTCTAATTTCCATAATGATTTCTTCTTTGATCCATAGATTATTTAGTAGAAATTTAAAATTTTCTAGACATAAGGACATTTTCTAGTTGTCTACCAAAGTTGCATTGTGGTCAGAATATATACTTTAATTTCAATCCTTTGAAATAGTTTTAAGACGTTATTTGCAGTTTATGGTCAATTTAAAAAATTCTATCTGTGCTTAAATATAAGACGTATTCTGCAAGTGTTAAAAATAGTGTCTCTTGGGCTTCCCTGGTGGCGCAGTGGTTGAGAGTCCGCCTGCCGATGCAGGGGACACGGTTCGTGCCCCGGTCCGGGAAGATCCCACATGCCGCGGAGCTGCTGGGCCCGTGAGCCGTGGCCGCTGAGCCTGCGCGTCTGGAGCCTGTGCTCCGCAACGGGAGAGGCCACAACAGTGAGAGGCCCGCGTACCAAAAAAAAAAAAAAAAAAGAATAGCTGACTTGGGGGAGAAATCGTGAGTTCCATCTTTAAATACATTCAATATGAAGTATATGCAATATCCAAATATCTTCTGCCTCTGCACCTCTTACTTTTGATCTTGTAAATACATATAGCAAGAAATTGTTTCCTTCATCCTCCACAATCCAACCCAGTCGTTTGGGTTAGAACCTTTTAGTCATTTCAGGAGAAATTACTGTCTTGTGTTGATACAGATTACTCTCCAGCTGTTCTTGCCCTCAGATATTTCCTTCCTCTAAATAGTGGTAAAAGTTGTCACCCTACCTTTTGCATCTGGATAGGTCTTTAAAAATCTTTGAATCTCTTTAGCTCTTCCTAGAGCTCAGGTTCCACTGACAATGACCTGACTCTGATATTGGATCCACACACCCATGCAAGCCTCCAAACATTCCCAGGTTTTCTTTGAATGTTCCCTCACTCCACCCCAACCTCCTTCTTCCAAAACTGTCCTTGATTCTTGGCCTACCCTGTAATATCCTCAGAACAATTCTGGCAGTTCTCTGTACCTATAGCCTGCTGTTGGAATCCACTTCAATGATCTCTGTCCTGTATTGCAATTGCTCATATCTGCTTGTGAGTTCCTAGGGCGTGGGGATCAGATCCTAGTCATCTTTTTCTCCTCTACAATGCCAGAGTGTAGCCCAGCCTCTAAAGTTTCCCAAGGTGAGCAGTATACCACGTTGTTTATAACACCGAGTATCACATGCAACTACGAATTGAATTCACTTGATATCTTTGCACCATCCAAGTACTTGGCAAGTGGAAAAAAAAAAAAAGAAAAAAAGAAAGAACCTCTGGACTTCTAGTGTCCTTCTGCATCCAGCCTTGGGGAAATCTGACCCTGCACCCTATCCATTCCACATGTGGGAGTAGGGCTACTGCACATGTTGGCTCTGCCTCCTCCAGCCCTGGAAAGCTGGGTATCTTCTCTGACTTGACCCTGCTCATGATGCCTGGATGAGAGACGAATTTACTTAATGGAAGTGCGTGGGGGAGAGTTGTGGGTAAAGAGAAGCTGAGAGCCTTTGCAGTATCTTTTCCTAACTTTACTCCTCTTGAATTGTAGAGTGAGGAAGAGGTGTTGTGGAGGATAAAAACCAAATCGATGGCAGTCAGAAGGCACTATGGGAATGGCGTTGAGGAAAGGGGCATTGGTTAAAGACCTAAGGTAGCAAAGTGAACGTAGATATATCAATAGAACAGGAAAAGAGAGTTCAGACAGAGGCTGCAGACCCACAGATACAGAGAGGGAACTTATGGCTGTCTTTAAAAGATTGAATACTGTATCTTCATAAAACTGAAATCTATTTGGCTCCTTAGCCGTCACCCTCCTGCAGAAAGGTTCAAGTGAGCTTCAGAGAGGTTTTGTCCCCAGAGCGTTCCTGAGTGTCTATTACCTAGGTACTTCTTGACCACAAGGGGGAACCAGCTCTCTACTACCATGGTCACAGTCACAGGCACTGAAGAGCTGACGTGGGTCTGGGATGAGCGAGGGTGACTTTGATTTGAAAATGTTCAGAGTGGGGTCTCGAGTGTCTGTTGGGTCCCACTCTGGCACCCTCAGAGTTCCTTATGTTCCCTTTACAAACACTGGGTAGGGCTGCAACACTCACTTTATGTTCCAGTGTGTGGATGTAGCACTCATTCTAGTGATGAGGATCCTGTCATGCCTAACTGGGATTGTTATTTTCTGGGTGTCCTATGTTGGGGGGCACAACTTCTTCCCTCTTTCCTAGGAATTATCTAAGTTCCCACCTCTCATTGCTTGTGTGATTCTTTGTAGGAGTGAAGTATGTGTGTGTGCGTGCACGTGTGCACCTACATGTTGGAGATGGGGGGATATAAAGGAGCTGGAATAAGGTTTGGGTCAATGACCACTGAAATGGAGCTGGGAAGCAGGTGGAGAAATAAAGAAGCAAAATTGCTGTTGGGACTGACCCATGCCACTCATCTTGTTCCACTTCTGATCTATTGACTCTGATCTCAGTAGAAAGCTAACTTTTCGAAACAAGACATTCAGTTTTATTTCTGAAATCAGAATATGCCAGGGAAAGTGGATACCACTGGGTGAACAGCAAGATCTCCCCAAAGGAGAGAGACGCTGTCTCCCCAGCCTGGGCGGCTGGTGCTCCTGGAGACTGGGCCTCTCCTCCCACTTCACGAGCTGCTGGCCCAGCAAGTCCCCATGGGGTGGGCTGGCCCCCTCCACGCGCCCAGAAACACCAGTTCACTGCACAGCAGGATCTAAGGTCTCCAAGAGGTCGGCGTTGCGCTTCCGACCTGGCCGGGTGAGGGCGCTCCTGACAGCCTCACGGACAGAGGGAGCTGCAGCCAGGTATGCCTGGGCCTCAGGGATGGAGCACCGGAACAGGAGGATCAGCAAGGCTATGGGGATCACCTGTGGGGAAGAGGCAGGGAGAACTGAAGCCTGAGAAAGTGAGGTCATCTGAGGAAGAACCCTGGAGGAGCTAGGGCATTCAATGTGGGAGTCAGAAGATACCAGGTTGGATGCAAGAATAGAAGGGAGGGGCTTCCCTGGTGGCACAGTGGTTAAGAACCCGCCTGCCAATGCAGGGGACACGGGTGAGAGCCCTGGTCCGGGAAGATCCCACATGCCACGGAACAACTAAGCCTGCGCGCCACAACTACTGAGTCTGCACTCTGGAGCCCGTGAGCCACAACTACTGAAGCCCGCACACCCTAGAGCCCGTGCTCCACAACAGGTGAAGCCACCGCCATGAGAAGCCCACTCACTGCAACGAAGAGTAGCCCCCGCTCGCCGCAACTAGAGAAAGCCTGCGTTCAGCAACAAAGACCCAACACAGCCAAAAATAAATTTTAAAAAATAATAAATTAATTAAAAAAAAAAGAATAGAAGGGAGTTTTCAAAGACCAGAAATTGGAATGAGGTGGGTCAAGAGCAGAGAGTAGACTTCATCCTGACCCAGAAAACTCCTATTCATCAAGACTGGTTCGTGACCCAGTTCTCCCTCTCTTTCCTGACTCCCCTCCTAGGCAAAACTGAAGACTCCTTTTCGGCACCCCTGTAGTACCTTTTTCACACTTCTCTGACTACTTGTCACAGTCATGTCTCCTCCATGAACAGGCGGAGCTCCTTGCAGAGTGTCACTGAGTTTTGTAAACTCAGTGCCGAGACAAGTTCCTGACACAGCGTAAGTACTCAGTAAGTGTTTGCTAGATGACTAGCAGTTCGCGAGTTACCTGTTCCTTCTCGTGTGCAACCTGGACGTGGAAGGAGATGGGAGCTGCTCGAATATCATCCGACAGTGGCTGAGGCAAGTGGATCGCGTGGAGGAGGTTCTCGATGCTTCGAGCCTTGGGCTGTCCCTAGAACCGCTGTGGAAGAAGTGGTAACGTCCATGCTGGGCTAGAAAGCCATGGGAGCTGAGAATGGGGTCAAGGGAGAGTGGGAGTCTGGGATCTCGAAGACCAGCTGTAGAGAATTTGTCCCTGTAGGCAATCCCAAACTCACAATCCCCAGCTGTAAAGGAAAACTGGGGTAAAAGGGTTGGTGGTGGGCCTCGATTGGCTGGGTTACACTGGAGAATTAATGGCAAATTGGTCTTATTTTTGGCCACATCCCCACAATCCCAAAGGTTGGTCATCTTAAACTGAACTCATTCCCTCTGGTTTCCTCCCTAACCACACCCATCCTTTATAACGCTGTTAAGACAGTTCATCTGCAAACACTGCTTCTATTTTTTTCACCACACTTTTCCTCTCTATCTAGCTCAGCACTGTCCAATAGAAATATAATGAGTCACATATGTAATTTAAAATTTTCTAGCACAGCATTAAAAAAGAAACAGGTGAAATAAATTTTGGTCATGTTTTATTTCATCCAATATATCCAAAATATCATTTCAACATGTCAACAGTATTAAAAATTATTAGTGAGATATTTTACAGTATTTTTGTACCATGTCTTTGAAATCCAGTTTGTATTTTACAATTACAGCACATTTCAATTTAGGTGCTGAATTTCAATGCAAAAGTGAAATATAGTCCTACCAAAAGAATAAAGTTGTATTTAATGAAAATTTTACATGCTTCATTTTTTAAATAAAATTTGGAGTTCAGTTCAGTTTAGGTGCTCATTAGCCACATGTGACTGGTGGCTACCATCTTGGACAGCACAGATCTAGCTATGTTTGGCAAGTCCACCTTCCTGTCTGGCTTTTAATCTTCCACAGTTTCTCCCCTTCCTGCTCCCTCACCACTCTGTAAAATGACTCTAGACCTGTGTCCCTCACATATCATGCCTAGCCCCCCTCTGGGCCTTGGCTAATATTCCTTCTAACAAAAGTGCCCTTCTGTCCTTCACCTCTCCAAGCCATACCCAGTAGGCCTAGCTCAAACATCACCTCTTCCATGAAGTCTTCTGCTTTGCTCTAGTGCATGATCCTACCTTCTTTGATGTTCTATTGGACTTCAGTAAGGATCATGCAATTTGACACTTAATTGTTCTCTGTTTCAAGTATTGGTTTTGTCTCTCCTCCATTAGATGGGCCACTCTGGGATGGCAAGGACTGGATCATAGGTAGCTCTGGCTCCCCCTACCTGCCCCAACTCCAGGAACTAGAAAAGCATAAAAGATTTTTTTCCCCAGTTGGTTTGTTGGTTTTACTCATTCGAGAAGGTTGTTTTAGGGCCCTGGTGGCTGCTCACTAAATGCCCATTCATTGGTTCCTTTCATGTAGAGTTGCCAGATTTAGCAAATAAAAATATTGGATACCCAGTTAAATGGAATTTCAGATGGATAATTTTAAAAAATTAGTATAAGTATGTCTCAAATATTGCATGGGATATACTTATACTAAAAAATTATTCTTTATTTCTCTGAAATTCAAATTTAACCAGTGTCCTATATTTTTCTTTGCTATATCTAGCAACCCTACTCTCAGGACCATCTGTTGTGCTATCTGCTCAGCATCCATGCCTCCTCCTCCTCCTGATATCAGCACCTTGATTTTCCTCTGGGGAATTATTGCTCCCCAATTCTCAGGCCCCACTGTTTGATTGAGGCTCACTTCATGCCCCTTCCTCCATTGCCATCTTAAAGGGAGAGCATGGGTGACCCAGGCCTGGGCAGAGGGCTGCTTTCCCCTGGAGAACAGTGATTGGCTCAGGGATGGGCATGTGACCCAAGACAAACCAATGAGGACCCCACCCCCCAAGGTATTTGCAGGAATCACAGGGACAGATAAACTCTCCTTCTGCCAGAGTTGCTAAATTGGTAGGATGTTAGGCTGGCACTGCTAGTGGCCAATTTGCCACCTAGTGGAGAAAACCTGCCTGAGAATGAGAGCAACCCAAAGGAAAGCAGAGCTAAGGGCTGAAAGTTCTGGAGCATGTCATTTTGCGTTTCTGGATCTAGCTACTCTGGGACTGTTCAGTAACACGAACCAATCATTTGCCTTGCTTAGTTAAACCAGTACAAATTGGATTTCTGTCACACATATGTGTAACTGAAAGAATCTTACCTAATAGTTATAATTGCACAAACACGCACCCATGTGTGCACATATACTTCTTAGAGGAGAGGCTGGGCCTGACAGAAGGAGGAGGAGAGGCACAAGAGAAAAGTCAACCCTTACCCCTACACATCTACATACCTTTGAAATACGCCCTCCTATGGCAGCCTAGGCATTGAAGCCAGGCCCCACCCAGCCCCATCCCATCGTGTCCTAGCTGCAGCATGGCCAGAGCCTGCCAGAAGAGCTTGGAGTTGCAAATGTGGAGGTCCAACATGTGGTTTTGGAGGATCTTCCCAAGAAGCACATGGGCCCCGGTACTCACTGTATTCAGCACTCACTCGGTGCTTAACTCATGCTGGAACTTCTAAATAGGGCAGACACATGGGGTTATTGAAAATTAGGGGGCATTAGAGCAGCAGGGTGAACAGGGCCTTATTATCTGACAGGAATCCAGGGATCAAAAATGCAGACATAGGGACTTCCCTGGCAGTCCAGTGGTTAAGGGTCCATGCTTCCAATGGAGGGGGCATGGGTCTGAGCCCACATGCTGCTCAGCATGGCCCCCCAAAAACAAAGTAGACATAATTTGCTCCATCAGCCAGGACCATTCCAGGCAAACCTGGCAAATTCACATATTTGTGGGGGTTTCTTTTCTTTTCTTCTTTTTTCGGTCGTCCTGCACAGCTTGCAGGATCTTAGTTCCCCAACCAAGGATTGAACCTGGGCCCATGACAGTGAAAGTGCTGGGTCCTAACCACTGGACCACCAGGGAATTCCCCACATATTTGTGTTTTTGACCCTTGGTAGACAGATATCTTCCCTGAGTCCTTCCACAGTAGGATTTTGCTCTTACCAGCACTTTCCTCTTGTTACTCAGGTACTAGACAGGGGAGAAGTGGAAATCCTGGGATTCATTCCACTAAACTAAAGGCTCCTTGAGAGCAGAGATGGTGTCTTATTTTGCTCAAGAGCCCCAGTCTTTTTGATAATGGCTGACACATGATTACTGATCAACACATGTTTGTTGAAAAATTAATTCAATTTAATCCTTATAACAACCCTATGGAATAGGTTTTTTTC
Source organism: Platanista minor (assembly GCA_004363435.1). Taxonomy (NCBI): domain Eukaryota; kingdom Metazoa; phylum Chordata; class Mammalia; order Artiodactyla; family Platanistidae; genus Platanista; species Platanista minor. The sequence continues at coordinate 10,121 of RJWK010054233.1, forward strand.
TATCCCTGTTTCTACATATGTGGAAACTAGAGGTCAGAAGTAAACTTGATAGTGAGACGTAGAATCAGGACCTAAATCCAGGTCTCCTGATTTAGTGATGAGGGCATTTCCTACTTTGCCATGATCATTTCCTGGATGAATGAGATAATGGATGTGAAAGCACAATGAAAACTGAAATGTTATACAAACACGTGGTACTGTGGGAATAACTATCACCTGTTCTTGGCCCTCATATCTTGCACTTATAATATCTATTACCAAACTTTGAGGGCAACAGGAGTCCAGTAAAGGAATTGAGGGGGTTAAGTATTTGGTCCTAGCCAGGCTGAGGAAACAGGCTATTACTTCCTCCTCCTTATTCTGCAACTCTATAAATAGCTGGTCACACAAACCCTTAGCAGGGGATATACTGAAAATACTTAACAAGTGATCTACAAAGACACTGAGTATAAGAATAGAAATCTGACCAATCAGAATGAAGCTGGTCAGTGTGCAGTACTGATGCTATGGGCTTCATGTCAGACTGCCCTGTGGGGGAGAGATCAATCAAATCTGGGTTATATCATTAACCATTCATATCACCAACCATTTATAACATTAACTACCATTAACAAAAAAATACTTTAAATTTTATATAATTTGAAGTTAGACACGTTCATTTTAAAGTTCATGTGGAAAAAGGGCAGCAATTCTATAGAAGAGTGTTGAAGGGAGGACTAACTCTATCGGACATTAAATTTACGATAAAGCATCTATAATTAAACAGTATGGTACCAGCACATCAATAGACAGAAAGAAAGTCCAGAAATAAACCAGTGCACATGGGAACTGAGTATTTGATACAAGTAGCATCTCAAATCACTCAGGAAAAGATTAACTTTAAGTATATATATTGGGACAATTGGATAGTCATTTAGAAAAATATAAAGTTGGGTCCATACCTCACCCTATACACAAGAATAAACTCTTAATGATAGTTTGGAATTAACATTTACACATTACTATATATAAAATAAACAACAGGGACCTACTCTATAGCACAGGGAACTATATTCAATATCTTATAATAACTTATAATGGAAAAGAATCTGAAAAGAAATATATATATAACTTAATCACTTTGCTGTACACCTGAAACTAACAGAACATTGTAAATTAACTATTTCAATTTTAAAAAGTGGTTTGAAAAAAAAGAGAGCAAGAGAAAGACCACTTTCACTAGAAGAAAACGTGTACTAAAAGAAAACACAGATGGAGTTCCTTTACAATCTGGGGGTGGGTGTGGTGTGAGGGGAGCTTTCTGTTCATCAAGATCCAAATTCAATAAAAGATTGCTAAGTTCTACCCCAGAAAAATTAAAGCAAAGACTTTGCATGGTTAAAACCCAAAGAAAATGTAATATATAGTTGACCCTTGAACAACACGGGTTTGAACTGCAAGGGTCCACTTACACGCAGATTTTTTTCAATAGTAAATAGTACAGTACTACAATGATCCTACCCCAGGAATGTGGATAGGGAGGAACCATGGATACAGAGGGTCAACCATAAGTTATACCATTTTCCACTGTGCAGAGGATCAGTGCCCCTAACCCCCCACCTTGTTCAATTGTCAACTGTATAGCAGAAATAAAGGACTAATGTCTCTAATTTATAAAGAACTCAAAATCAAGGGATCATCAAGACCACAATACCATTAGAAAATGAGTATATTTCATGTATTTGCATGAACACACAGTTCAAATGCCCTACGTAAGAGACTGCCCGAATAACCCTCGCAAATGTGTGAGCACACCCAAATGTGAAAAATAATGAGGAAGAGTTCCATAGGCCTATGCTCTAGAGCCTGCGAGCTGCAACTACTGAAGCCCGCATGCCTAGAGCCCATGCTGCGCAACAAGAGAAGCCACTGCAATGAGAAGCCTGTGCACCGCAACGGAGAGTAGCCCCCGCTCTCCGCAACTAGAGAAAGCCTGCGCACAGCAACGAAGACCCAATGCAGCGAAAAATAAACAAATTAATTAATTAATTTTTTAAAAAAAGAAAGAAAGAAATGCAAAGCGAATCAATTATACATACACATATGTTCCCATATCTCCTCCCTCTTGCATCTCCCTCCCTCCCACCCTCCCCATCCCACCCATCCAGGTGATCACAAAGCACTGAGCTGATCTCCCTGTGCTATGCGGCTGCTTCCCACTAGCTATCTATTTTACATATATATGGAATCTAAGAAAAAAAGAAGTGTCATGAAGGGCCTGGGGGCAGGACAGGAATAAAGACACAGACCTACTAGAGAATGGACTTGAGGATATGGGGAGTGGGAAGGGTAAGCTGTGATAAAGTGAGAGAGTGGAATGGACATATGTACACTACCAAATGTAAAATAGATAGCTAGTGGGAAGCAGCCGCACACTTTTTTTGTAAAAAGAAACACAGGAGATAAGTCAGTCAGTAATGAAATTGGTTTCTTGCAGGGATGAGTGGGAATGGGATGGAAGGAATAGAGAAGGAAATGGGACATCTTTTTATACAGTTCTGACTTTTAAATCATGTTATGTTTTACATATTCAAAAGATAAAATTAGACCAAAAACTGAAAAAACTCTAAAATTGAAAACAAATAAAAATAAATGAACCTAACTGTATATCACATTAATAACATAACCACAGAGAGAAAGAAAAAATTTAATGAAAGTGACTTTTGAACACTTTATCTAGTGGGATGTGATCAAAGGACAAAAAGTACTGCAAAAATCTCAACCACTTCTTGGTAAGTTTGTTGATGACAGTCCTATTAGGGTAGCAATTCCAAAACTGTTTGGTATTTACTGTAGGACTGAACAAATGGGTAAATACACTGATGATATTGGAGGAGAGTACGTGTGTGTGTGTGTGTGTATATATATATATATATATTTCCTTGTTCTTTCTACTGAAAAGGCTTAGAGGTAAAACAAACCAGTAGCAGTGAGCATACCTAGCACCTAGATTTCTAAATACCAATCTCCACTAACAACCAGGGTTCCTTGGAAAATGATTGATTCCAGGGCTGGAACCAGGGAAAATATAAGGTGAATGTGGGCCAGCATTTTTGTGCTCCTGCATAGGAGATGACTGGGTATACACACACACACACACACACACACACACACACACACACACAAATACACACAAACACAAATGTAAGTAATGAAGAAGAGATTTTTAAACTGAAGTGGAGTGATTTTCAGTATATTTTGTTAAGCAAAAATGCAAGGCACAAGAGTATATTGCATAAGAGAGCAAGAAAAAATTTTTTTGCAAAAAGAAATACAGCGAGTGTTCAAATGCTAATGTGGATAGATATGTCACAAGAATACAAAGGCCAGCTTGAATGAGCTCTCATTTTGAGCATTAAAATGAATAATGACAGGAATGGATTAAAACACACAACAACAACAACAAAAATTCATGAGTCCATATCAATACTAAACAAACAAACGTAGATAAGGTGGGGAGAAAAGAGAGATTTTCTTTACAGAAGAATGCCAACTAATAAATGGAGACAGAAGGATTGAAATAGAAAAATCACCATTTTAAAACCATCATAGTAATAATTGATTCATCCAAGAATCATTAGTGGTTGCTAAAACCATGGGTGAAAGATTGCTGAGGAATAAGATACAAAGAAATCTAACAGACACCACCTTGACAAAATGCTCAAACGCAGCATCACCAATAAGGAGACAAACTGATAGTAGGAGCCTCTACATGTGATACACTGATAAAGGCACAGCCTCATCTATGCAGGACTCCTGCCCCAAAATTTAACGTGAATATAATGAAGAAATAATCAGGCAAATCAAAAGTGAGGCACATTCTGCAAAACAATTGGTCTAGACTTCTAAAATATCAGTGTTTTGATGAAAGACATCGAAAACGACTGAGGCACTCAGCCAGATTAAAGAAAACTAAAGAAACACGATAACGAAATACAATGCCTTATCCTTGCTCAGACCCTGGATCTGGAAGATAAATACAATACAGGAATAATTGGGGAAATTTGAATATAGTCTGTATATGAGATAACAGTGTTGTATTAATTGTCATTTTCTCAAGTGTGATAACTATATAGACAAATGCCCGTTGTTCTTAGGGAACACAGTAATTTGTGTCAAGTATCATATCTCCAATTGCCTTTCAAATGATTCGGGGGAAAAGAGAGATGAAGCAGATGTGGCAAAATGTTAATAAGTGGTGAATCTAGCAAAAAGCATATGGGTGTTCACTGTATTATTAGTATAGTATACTATAGTATAGTATAGTATCATTGATACTATTCTTGCAATTTTTCTGCAGATTTGAAATTTTTCAAAATAAAAGTGTGGGCTGAGTTACATCAAACTATTTCTACAATGAAATATTTATAAGCTCTAAAAGAAGCCTCCGTATTTCAAACAATTTCAGTACATTTAAAAAGATAAAAACCGGAATCAAGAAACAAACAAACACACACACACACACACAAAGATTGATAGACTTGACTATGCCAAAATGTAAATTAAATGTCTCTACATCAAAAACGTAGAAATTAAAAATAATATACTGGGGGAAAACATGGAACAGGAAAAGAAGGCTACTGTCCTTGCTATATACACTCCCTCTTATAAATTAGTAAGAAAAAAAAAACCCTAAAAAAGAATGAGGGGCTTCTCTGGTGGCACAGTGGTTAAGAATCCACCTGCCAGTGCAGGGGGTACGGGTTCGAGTCCTGGTCCGGGAAGATCCCACATGCCGCGGAGCAACTAAGCCCGTGCGCCATGACTACTGAGCCTGCGCTCTAGAGCCCGTGAGCCACAACTACTGAAGCCCGCACACCCTAGAGCCCGTGCTCTGCGACAGGAGAAGACACCGCGATGAGAAGCCCTCTCACTGCAACTAAGAGTAGCCCCCGCTGGCCGCAACTAGAGAAAGCCCGCGCGCAGCAACGA
>RJWK010054234.1:0-15091 GCA_004363435.1 Platanista minor
ATAAATTTTATGTAGAGGAACACATATGTAAATATTTTAGAACAGTATTAAGGATTATGAAGAAACAAATACAAATTTTGAGATACAGTGTAATGGGTGTGAATTAAACAAAGTATTACAGATGAACTCTTAGAGGGTGATATTTAAGTTGAGGCCAGAGAATAAGTGGGAGCCAGCATAGAAAGAATGGGAAAGATGGTCCTGATGGAGGAAACAGCAAGTGCAAGGCCCATAAGATAGAAAAGAGCTTGACGTGCTCTGTGCCAGAATTTGGTTATAATATTCTATGAGGAACATTCGGTAAAACTATTCCATGTGGACAGACTGAGGGGACAAATCAACTTGAGCAGCAAGGTGTGGATCGATATCTAGTGACAGATACTGAAGATTTTGGACAGACAAATGTCTGCCAGAGAACCATGTACTTGTTAAAGTGGGAAGCAGCTCAGGTGAGCTGTGGGAATGAAGCAGATGCTCAGGTATTAATTTGAAATTGCTGTGATCATGTTGGGATGCAATGATGATCTACTCCACATGAAAATGTTCTGTAAAGAAATTAACACATGTAAAGATGTGATTTCTTTGATCTTATTTACTTTCATAAGAGTGGTAAGTTAGTCTTTAGGTACAGATAAATCTTTCTGTAACATGATTTTTTTCATAATTGTGACACTTCACATAAAGAATATCAAATGGGCAGCAGAGACCTTCTTGACAGGCTGTGTGTTTTGTTCATCTTCCTATCTATTTATTTATTTTCATGAGGGGAGAGAGAGTAACAAAGAAGGAGTGGAGAAGTTGAAGAAAATAAAGTATTAAAAGAACTTAATTTGACAGTTGGATCCTACCTAGAATGAAAGTGACATTAAGGATCAATTTACTAAGCATATTTCAAGACTTCCAATAGCAAACACATCAAACTTATTAAATAAGCCTGCCTGGGGAAATTTCCCATATTGCTTTTTCTCCATGAATCTAGTTTTCTAATTTGTTTTACAGTATGCCCTCCTTTTGTTTGTGGCTTTAGTGCAAATTCTGGCATTTAAGAATTATTTAACTGTAGGATATACTAAGACCATTGACATCAAGCCAAATAATTATTTTTGTATTTTTCAGAATTGTTCAGTTCACTTGGGTCATTTTCAGGCATACTTGGTACCACAACATGGGCAAATGTGAAAAACATTACTTTTAAGGTATTATTTAATCTCATGCATTTAACTAATATATATGGGTTTGGATATCTTCCTCAGATATCTGCCAAATAACTCCTGGATGAATTTTAAATTATTGAAATATGTTTCTACTTACAGGCATCTTTTGCTGGACCACTCGACACTTTTAATAGACTATACAACAATTTATTTTGTTTCTAATATATTATGATCTTGCTCCTACTCATATTAAAACAGAATTGTACATATATTATTTCAATCAGTCCTAATATTAGAAAACATGGTGATTACTATTGTCATGCCTTAAACCTCCTCTTACTAGCTGAATTTTTCATATTTACTAATATTTTTCTCACCCATAGACTACACCTACTTCAAACCCATTTATAGAGCATGTTTTATCTCCATGTACTTTATAGTTATGCTGTGGGAGTTAGCTCACCACGACTGAGGTTGAATGATTAGTAACTCTGATAGAGATGCATTTATGCAAATTATAATTATAGAGTCTAGAAAGGACTCTGAGGTCTTATCACCCTAAAAAAAACCAAAACTACAACACTCTATTTAAAATAAATCATAATACTCTAATCAAATATAATCAAAATCTCACTCCTGTTCCTATGCCCAATATTTATACTCTAAACATCATTGACAAGTGATTATATATTGTGAGATTTAAAACCTCAGAAATAGAATCATTAATCATAGAAGGCATTAGAGTGTGATGTAAATCATCTTTCTGATTTGGGGAATGATTGCATGTTATACATATTGACAGCTGGTGCTGTCATGTTATCATTATTTCAGGAGAGACTGAAGTAATCAATTGCATCAGTGTAACTTTATGATTTTTATACACTTGTCTTATTATATCTTATCAGAATCTATATCCTTTACATAAGGAGGGGATAGCCCCTTATCCCCTTTTTATTTCATTTCATTTTATTTCATCACTGATGAAGGAAACAAGAATGATACTGAAATTTTAAGACAAATAAGCAAAGAGATGTAAAGCTCTTCTTTTGTTTAAAGACTTTTCCTTTATGTTAAAATAGCAAAACTATATACATTATTGTTCATAGAAATAACCAGAAAGATGATAATTGGTTACTTCATCAATTCCCATTTGCCCTTCTTTTAAAAAATGAATAACCACCAAGTAGCTTCAAGGTTTCATTTAAGGAAAATAAAACCTAGCAAAATAAGTGATCCAAAAATAAGATATGTCACATCTTAATAAGCAATTGTGTCTAATTATCGAAGGTTATGTACTTACTTGCCAAGTGCAAAGCATTCCATCTTAACAGTTGTTCCCTTAGCAGCTGTAACTGTGTAAGGGAAATGGATCTCAACTTTCGGCTCATATTCTCCCATCACACCTGGGAAATAAAGAATAGTCTTTAAACATAAAATGAATGTCACAATTTCTCTCCAGTTCTGTAGATGTTACATTGGAAAACACTGTGTTGTCCATATCTGTTTGAAGACTGCTAAACTTTTGATGTACTGAAATAAGAAGTACGCATAAACTGAATCATTATGATGAAATCTTAATCTTCCCTTAAGGATTGGATTGCATGTATATTCAATACCATTTAAAATAATAATTATTGAAAGTGCTAATCAACACTGGTAGTTTAGCTACTGATTATATTTCAGAGGAAATAAATAACTATGAACAAATCCTATGGTAAATAATAGTGTTGATATTTTTTTAAAGAAGTAAAGGTCTCAGAACTTTCTTTGTCATTTTCAGATAAATGAATGCTTATTTGTTAAGTCAACATATATTTATTGAATATCTATAATATGCATGCATTTTGCTAGACATTGTGGGAGTTAAAAAGATAAATCAGCCATGGACTGTGCTCTCAAGCACTCAACAAGTGTATTCTTAAAGAAACAGCATATACTCAAGGATGGGAGAAGAGCTATATATCAAAATCACTGTAATGTAACATAGGAAGTGATGAGTGCCCTGCCCTGAATGAGGTATCCCTAAAGTATTCTGTGCATTTGAGGGAATTATAAGAATAGTTAGAATTTGTATAAGTGAGAGAAAGGAGAAAGTAAGTGGAACCGCAGGAACAAAGACAAAGAGATAGGATACCACCAGAAATAGGAATATTCGTTTTTCTGGCTTCTTGGTATGTGAAGGGAAATCATACTAGGCAAATTTGTAAATACAAGTGGACTCCAAAAAATAGAGGGTGTTGATTATTAGAGCAAGACGTTCAAATTTTAATCTGTAAGTAATTTGAAGCATATGGAATTTCGAATAGGAGACTGGCATTTTGTTCAGATGTATATACTGGAATTGGAGCAGAGACCAGTAAATCAATTATATTATTTCAATAATGCAAGTTAGAAATAATGAAAACCTTGACTTGAATTTTACAGCAAAAAAAGAGAAGAGGCATTAGAATGAGAAAAAACAAGAAAGACTTGAACTTTGCACATAATAGGGGTACTGGAGATAAGGTTGTGGGCCTCATCAATAACAACAGTAAGATTTCCAGTGATGTAAGTGAAAGAAAAGCATGCAGCTATGGTGGGAAACTTGATGATTTCTATTTTGGGAGTATTGTCTTTGATACCTATAAGATATTTAGAATGCAGTGAGAGGATGAAGCTGGAGATGAGTTCTGAACAGGTGAAATATACTTAATATCATCACTCACAGATGGCAGTTAAAGCCATGAGATTGCAGAGGGCTTTCACCTATCAAAAAAACAATGCACTATAACTGAGTTATTTTGCTGTATGGCAGAAATTAGCACAACATTGTAAATCAACTATACTTCAATTAAAAAAAAATCATACACTAGTGATGCCTGGTGAATTCCAGTGCTTGTGTCCTCAGGCAGCCCTGGAGCAAATTTCCCCCAGAAAATAATTTTTAGCAGATCCCTATGTGTAAAGTACCACAGAGGACACAATTGTGATTGAGCACAGATGCCTCTCTGAAGACCTTGTGTGTGTGTTTGTGGGGGTGTCTCTGTATAGGGGCATATGTGCACAAAGAGATCTGTGTATGTGTATAGCTCTATGTGTAATTCGTTGGTGTGTGTGTGTGTGGGATCAGGAGGGAGAGAGGAGGAAAAAACCCAGACAGAGGAAGAAGTTAATGTCATAAGATATGAAGGCAAGATGCACTGGGCATGCAAAGGGAGAAATGGTTACCTTTGGCAAAGAAAACCCTTATGTGTTCATTTATTATTATTATTATTATTATTTTAAATTTTGACTTGAGATGGTCCTTGAAGGAATAAAGAGTGTAGACAACTTTAGATGGAAAATGTTTAAGTTCACTGAGGACAAGAATATTATCTTTGCTTTGTTTTTTTTTTTTCCTAGTTTTTTGCAAAGCAGTCATAAAGAAAATATTACGGATGTTTTCATCAGAGATTGGGCTTGTGGACACTGGCTCTGCTCATGACTAGCCTACACACCTCTGACAGGTCAGTGACCTCTGTGTCTAATCTGAAAACTGAGGAAATAGAAGAAAACTACCATTAATGTAATGTCCTGCTCGGTCAGGCTAACTCCCTTGATTCCTTCCAAGTCTAATGTTCACCAAGCACCAAGTTCCTGATACACAGCAAGTGAATTGAGTGGTTAGTACTACAGTATTACTCAAAACAGATGTTTAAGCACTTCTCTATCTCTTTCTCAATATTGTTTTCCTCTTCTACTTCTTTTTTCCTATATCATTCTGCCCTGCCCATATATTTTCCAACTTCCTTTCTTTTTTTTAATATTTTTTTTCCTGTCTATCTCCTGAATGACAGTATTTGGCCTGCTAGTGTTACCTGGCTGAGTGTATCCAATGACGAGGAGTTTATCTTTAATGCTCTCTTACTTGGAAGCCCCCATATAAGGACTTCTAGGCATCCTGTTCAGTGGTTACCTTGACTGCCCACATGAAGCAGTCCCTGAAGTCAGGTTCTGATCTCCTCATCCACTCTTAACATTGATTCTGTAGTATTCTTGTTCCTGTCTGCCTGTTAACCTGATGATTTAATAATACATGATTTATTGTGATGCTTATTAAGCTTAAGCTTATTAAACTTAATGCCTTACTTGCATAGGTCCCTGTGAGTACTGACAGTTGTTGAGTTCTGTAGAAGGTTGTAGAAAGGCAGTGAAAGTCAGGCTGAATTTAGAAAATATTTCTATATAATTATTTCTAGTAAACTGTTTAAAGACATCTCAGAAGAAAAGAACCTGAATCTCCAAACTCCAGTAATTTGTTTTGATTATTTTTTTCCTAACAACTAAAAATTCCCTTTAGAATCCACTTTTATATTAATACTTTTGTATTCTTTATATTAAAGAAGGTCCAATAATTAATTGTACAACATTTCAAGCCCTTCAAAACCTGGATCTGCCTCAAAACAATACCAAGATATTACTGATATTAGGGGCCAATAGGAGCCAGACCCCATGTCTTCTCTCAAATTCCCTTCCAGATAACATTTGTGAATTGCAAAGAAGACATTCTTTTATAGCTTTAATTCTTAAGGATGATTCAAAGGAAAGGCATTCCTGGTAGGGTTTGGGAAGTAATTTTTGCCCATGTAGTGGCTTCTGGTACTACTTAAATGATTCCTGTATATCTGAAGACGCTGTTAAGCCTCACTCCAGGGCCAAAGAGGTTTGCTAATATATGAACTGAATATTAAAAATAAAATTAAAAGTTTTAAGTACAAGGCTTCAAATTATATTACCTAATTTGAACTACACTGTAAGAAATAACTAGTTCTTTTAAATTTTACTCTGATAGTGGTGATATAAGGACAGATTAGAAAGCTCCTTATGTGTGTCTTGTTCTTTAAACACATGATTACATTCAGGGATTAAGTTGTGCTTTGTCTTTCATGGGATAATTATGTTACAGCTAAAGTTCAGTTTAGCTTAGAGAGGGAAGACAGCAAGCAGAAGAACTACAGTCCTGCAGCCTGTGGAACGAAAACCACATTCATAGAAAGATATACAAAATGAAAAGGACGAGGACTGTGTATCAGATGAAGGAACAAGATAAAATCCCAGAAAAACAGCTAAATGAAGTGGAGAGAGGCAACCATCCAGAAAAAGAATTCAGAACAATGACAGTGACTATGATCCAGGACCTCAGAAAAAGAATGGAGGCAAAGATTGAGAAGATGCAATAAATGTTTAACAAAGACCTAGAAGAATTAAAGAACAAACACCTAGAAGAATTAAAGAAGAAACAAACAGAGAAGAACAATACAATAACTGAAATGAAAAATACACTAGAAGGAATCTGTAGCAGAATAACTCAGGCAGAAAAACGGATAAGTGACCTGGAAGACAGAATGGTGGAATTCACTGCTGTGGAACAGAATAAAGAAAAAAGAAGGAAAAGAAATGAAGACAGCCTAAGAGACCTCTGGGACAACATTAAATGCACCAACCTTCGCATAATAGGAGTCCCAGAAGGAGAAGAGAAGAGAAAGGACCTGAGAAAATATTTGAAGAGATTATAGATGAAAACTTCCCTAACATGTGAGGGGAAATAGCCACCCAAGTCCAGGAAGCGCAGAGAGTCCAAGACAGGATAAACCCAAAGAGAAACATTCTGAGACACATAGTAATCAAGTTGACAAAAATTAAAGACAAAACATTATGAAACCTTATGAAAAGCAACAAGGGAAAAACGACAAATAACATACAAGGGAACTCTCATAAGGTTAACAGCTGATTTCTCAGCAGAAACTCTACAAGCCAGAAGGGAGTGGCACAATATATTTAAAGTGATGAAAGGGAAGAACCTACAAGCAAGATTACTCTACCCAGTAAGGATCTCATTCAGATTCGATGGAGAAATCAAAAGCTTTACAGACAAGCAAAAGCTAAGAGAATTCAGCACCATCAAACCAGCTCTACAACAAATGCTGAAGGAACTTCTCTAAGTGGGAAACACAAGGGAAGAAAAGGACCTACAAAAACAAACCCAAAACAATTAAGAAAATGGTAATAGGAACATACAATAATTACCTTAAATGTGAATGGATTAAATTATCCAACCAAAAGACACAGGCTTACTGAGTAGATACAAAAACAAGACCCATATATATTCTGTCTACAAGAGACCCACTTCAGACCTAGGGACACATACAGACTGAAAATGAGGGGATGGAAAAATATATTCCATACAAATAGAAATCAAAAGAAAGCCAGAGTAGCAATACTCATATAAGATAAAATAGACTTTAAAATAAAGAATGTTACAAGAGACAAAGAATGACACTACATAATGATCAATGGATCAATCCAAGAAGAAGATATAACAATTATAAATATATATGCACCCAACATAGGAGCACCTCAATGCATAAGGCAAATGCTAACAGCTATAAAAGAGGAAATAGACAGTAACACAATAATAGTGGGGGACTTTAGCACATCATTTATACCAATGGGCAGATCATCCAGACAGAAAATTAGTAAGGTAACACAAGCTTTAAATGACACAATAGACCAGAGAGATTTAATTGATATTTATAGGACATTCCATCCAAAAACAGCAGATTACACTTACTTCTCAAGTGCACATGGAACATTCTCCAGGATAGATCACATCTTGGGTCACAAATTAAGTCTCAGTAATTTAAGAAAATTGAAACATATCAAACATCTTTTCCATGTTAGAAATTAATTACAGGAGAAAAAAAAATACACAAACACATGGAGGCTAAACTATATGTTACTAAATAACCAAAAGATAACTGAAGAAATAAAAGAGGAAATAAAAAAATACCTAGAGACAAATGACAATGAAAACACAGTGATCCAAAACCTATGGAATGCAACAAAAGCCGTTCTAAGAGGGAAGTTTATAGCAATAAAATCCTACCTCAAGAAACAAGAAAAATCTCAAATAAACAATCTAACCTGACACCTAAAGGAACTAGAGAAAGAAGAACAAAAAAAACCCAGAGTTAGCAGAAGGAAAGAAATCATAAAGATCAGATCAGAAATAAATGAAATAGAAACAAAGAAAACAGTAGCAAAGATCAATAAAACTAATATCTCCTTCTTGGAGAAGATAAACAAAATTGATAAACCTTTAGCCAGACTCATCAAAAAAAGAGGGATAGGACTCAAATCAATAAAATTAGAAACGAAAAAGGAGAAGTTGCAGCAGAAACTGCAGAAATACAAAGCATCATAAGAGACTAATACAAGCAACTCTGTGCCAATAAAATCAGCAACCTGGTAGAAATGGACAAATTCTTAGAGAGGTATAACCTTCCAAGACTGAAACAGGAAGAAATAGAAAATGTGAACAGACTTATCACAAGTAATGAAATTGAAACTGTGATTAAAAATGTTCCAACAAACAAATGTCTAGGACCAGATGGCTTCACAGGTGAATTCTATCAAACATTTAGAGAAGAGCTAACACCTATCCTTCTCAAATTCTTCCAAAAAAATTGCAGAGTAATGAACACTCCCAAACTCATTCTACAAGGCCACCATTATCCTGATACCAAAACCAGACAAAGATACTACAAAAAAAGAAAATTGCCAACCACTATCACTGATGAACATAGATGCAAACATTCTGAACAAATACTAGCAAGCAGAATCCAACAACATATTAAAAGGATCATACATCATGATCAAGTGGGATTTATCTCAGAAAAGCAAGGATACTTCAATATATGCAAATCAATCAATGTCATGCACCATATTAACAAATTGAAGAATGAAAACCATATGATCATCTCAATAGAAGCAGAAAAAGCTTTGATAAAATTCAACACCCATTTATGATAAAAACTCTCCAGAAAATAAGCATAGAGAAACCTACTTCAACATAACAAAGGCCATATACGACAAACCCACATTCAACATCATTCTCAATGTTGAAAAACTGAAAGCATTTCATCTAAGATCAGAAAGAAGACAAGGATGTTCACTCTCGCCACTATTATTTGACATAGTCTTGGAAGTTGTAGCCATGGCAACCAGAGAATAAAAAGAAATAAAAGGAATCCAAACTGGAAAAGAAGTAAAACTGTCACTGTTTGCAGATGACATGGTACTCTACATAGAGAATCCTAAAGATGCCACCAGAAAACTACTAGAGCGAATAAATAAATTTGGTAAATTAGCAGGATACAAAATTAATGCACAGAAATCACTTGCATTCCTATACACTAACAGCGAATGATCAGAAAGAGAAATTAAGGAAACAATCCCACTCACCACTGCAGAAAAAAGAATAAAATACCAGGGATTAAACCTACCTAAGAAGGTAAAAGACCTGTACTCAGAAAACTATAACACACTGATGAAAGAAAACAAAGAAGACACAAACAGATGGAGAGATATAGCATGTTCTTGGATTGGAAGAATCAATATTCTGAAAATGACTGTACTACCCAAAGCAATCTACAGATTCAATGCAATCTCTGTCAAATTACCAATGGCATTTTTTACAGAACAAGAACAAAAAATCTTAAAATTTGTATGGAGACACAAAGATCCTGAATAGCCAAAGCAATCTTTTTTTTTTTTTTTGCAGTATGTGGGCCTCTCACTGTTGTGGCCTCTCCCGTTGTGGAGCACAGGCTCTGGACACACAGGCTCAGTGGCCATGGCTCATGGGTCTAGCTGCTCTGCGGCATGTGGGATCTTCCCGGACCGGGGCAAGAACCTGTGTCCCCTGCATCAGCAGGTGGACTCTCAACCACTGCGCCACTAGGGAAGCCCGCAAAGCAATCTTGAGGGGGAAAAAATGAAGCTGGAGGAATCAGATTCCCTGACTTCAGACTATACTACAAAGCTACAGTAATCAAGACAATATGGTACTGGCACAAAAACAGAAATATTGATCAATGGAACAAGATAGAAAGCTCAGAGATAAACCCATGCACCTATGGTCACCTAATCTATGACAGAGGAGGAAAGAATATACAATGGAGAAAAGACAGTCTCTTCGGTAAGTGGTGCTGGGAAAACTGGACAGCTACATGTAAAAGAATGAAATTAGAACACTCCCTAACATCATGCATAAAAATAAACTCAAAATGGATTAAAGACCTAAATTTAGGACCAGACACTCTAAAACTCTTAGAGGAAAACATAGGAAGAACACTCTTTGACATAAATCACAGCAAGATCTGTTTTGACCTATCTCCTAGAGTAATGGAAATAAAAACAAAAATAAACAAATGGGACCTAATGAAACTTAAAAACTTTTGCTTTTAACTGTCTGCCATGGATATTTGGTTTATTTCAGCTGTAATTTTTAATATCTCAAGTCATATACAGCTTAGCTCATAATTTCTTTTTCTCAGGTATTATTTGATGGTGAAAGGAAAGGGAAATAGTCTTATAAGACACATAGTTAAAGATCAAAATATTAAGCTTATCTCTTCAATCAAGGTAGCTCTTTTATTTTTTGATCGCTCCTGTATTAAGCTAAATATGCTCAAGAGACACTATACTGTGTCTTCATCTCCTTCCCCACACCTGTTTCTTCTGGCTTAGTTGGCTGCCCTACTTTGGAATTACATGCCAGTAGAAGATGACCTCAAATTACTCTAATTCCTAATAAAGAGAAGCCTCCCATCTGAGAGCACATTACTCTCCCATGTCTTCATGGTTGCTGATTTTCTTATTTATTCCAATTACTTACAAAGAGCTAGGGTGCTTTTCCCTAAGTGAAATGCAATTTAGAGCAGTGTTTCTCCAAGTGCATTGGCAGAACAAAAAGCCAATGACTTCAGAATAATGTGGAAAATTTACTAAAATTTCAGGCTATAGGTTTCAATTCCAAGTATAGTGATACATAATCTTTGTACATACACAAAGATATTTCTCTTGATGATTTTATGTATATTAAAGAAATTCAAAGTTGGACCTACCTTGATTCTGATTTTTATCATGTTACTTGTCATGTGGGGATTAGAGTGTAGCAGACTAAAATGGCTAAAAAGATGGCATACGGAGGGTCTACAATCATATTGTATTCATTGATGGTTTGTCCTAACAGTAATGCAAATTATATTTAACTTGTACTGGCACTCACACTAGAGCTGTTTTTGTCCCTGATTGTCTAGACATCAGTTCTGACTGGTCAGTGTCCAGGAGATAGCACTTGTTAAATAAATATTTCAAATGACATTCCATCTGACACTCATAGTAATGTCATATCTGGGGTCACAAATTCATGCTCAGTATGTCTTAAAAATTTGACTTAGCTAATGAGCTAAAAAGGTTTGGCTGGTAATCTTCTTATGTTCAAATAATGAGTATTTACATTTTTGTCTTCATTGTCTTTGTCAATTGTACTCAACAACTGTTTCTTGTCTTCCAAGAATAGCAGCTATTTTTTCAGTGTTTTTTTGGGGAAGTGCTTCTTCCATCTTCTCTAACCATGAAAGTTAAATGGGAGCCACTATCTTCCTATAAGTTCTGCTGTAGTTATTAACTTGTTATGGGCATCTGACCAGTTAGATTACATCTTTTTCCTGGACACAATCTTTGATTCATGGACGGGTGGCTGAGGTTGGCATTTTTAAGCCAAGGACCAGGAGCCCTAGTCTCACTTTCTCCTTCATGGCAAAAAAGAACCTGCATGTCTGAGAGCCACTGGAACTTCCACAAGTGGAAGGAGATAATCTGTCGTTGAAGAGAATTAAGCCAATTTAGATACAATTAAGCAATGCAGATAGAGGAGAGATGAAAAAAAGAGTACTAGTAGCATGTCAATTCTACTTGGGATTTAGCTTCTTGCTCTTCTCTCAGTTAAATAAAATGAATTCCCTATTTTGTTTAAGTTATTTCAAGTTGGGTTTCTCAGTTACAGCCAAAAAGAGTTCTGGCTGATACCTCACTGAGCTCAGCATAACCAGTGGTGACCCTTTGTCAGGTTCTATCTCATAATTTATCTTGATTCTGAGTCTATCATACTCTAGATTAGGCAAAGGCAAGATGAAGTGGTGGAGGGATGGGGCCAAGACAAATCAGTATATACAATGTGTCCTATTTTAAAACATTGTACCTTTTATTCATGAATGTAAATTCTAATAGAGGATACAAATATTCTATATCTATATATCTACCTATCTCCTAGTAAAAGAGGATAAATGAAATTAGAAAAGCACAAGATAAAGTACTATGGAAGTTGAGAGGAAAGACAGATTATTGAGAAAAATGGGGAACTGCTTTAAGTGGATTGTGACAGTGGGATTGGAGTTGAAAACGTGACTGTGTAGATATAGTGACTTTCAAGTGGCAGGGACTATTAGCAAAGACATGGAAGTGAGATTCTGTCTGGAATTTTATCAGAAATTTAATTTTATTGGATTGAGTACGAAGGAGTAAAAGAGTAAGAAGTGAGAAGGAGTAAGAGTAAGAGAGAAATTTCAAACATAAGTAGGAGCTAGATGATAAAAAATATCAAGGAATGTTGTATTTTATCATTTGTCTTTTAGAATGACTCAGCAGAGTCTTGATAAATTTGCATGAGCACTTGTTTGGAAAAATAGTTGCAACAATTGATAGGCATCTGATTTTATTTAGAGATAGTACCTGGAGTTATTATTTTCCATACTCATTGTTATCAGTGATTACATGTTGATAAATTGAACACAATAAGTGTAATGAAGGTGTACCTAGGATAAGTATCAAAAAGAAGTCCTTCTGAACTAAAATATAGTTTTCACATTATATAGTTTGCACATTTAAATACATTGAAATGACTTAATGAAATGTCTTGGGGATTTCCCTTTATTTCATCAGAAATGTATGTGATGAGAGAGGGGAGAAAGGAAATGACTAAATAGTTCACATTATGCCTACAGATATTGTGTCACAATACTGTACTCACCCTTTCAGGAAATATTAAATATCAACCTGTGATTGTAGATAAATGATGAAAATCCCAACTTCATCCCTGACTCTACTGAAACACGGAGGCAATGACAGAGCCTCTGTGGGTCCATTTTCTTACATATAATGAGAATCCTACTTGGTATTGTGGGTTTAGAAATCTAGTAGTGGTATGTTAGGGAATATATGTTATACATTAACAGATCCCTTTTTTCTTACTGTACTTAAATAAGTTAAAAATTATAATCGGTGGAAATTTTAATCACTTAAACACGTGTCCAGAAACCTATTATTCAATTCCCTGATGAGCCACTAAGTAACAATTTCACAAGCCTAGATAGATAGACAACATATTGCTTTCTCACTTCAAAAATTTTATATTACTCTGAATCACAGTTTCTTGAAGTGAGTCATTGTTAGGTAAATAAAGAGATTGAAGGATCTCTTGGCAAAAGGAAATAAATGACTTATGCTGTCTTCAAATACATGCACAACTATGGCATTATTTATCTGTGGACATTAAAAAGAATCAGAGAGGTTTATTATTAGAAGATGTTTTTCATCACAATTATGTATATTCTGAAAATCAGTGAAAAAAATTAGGAATAGATTTTTTTCCCCTACCCAACCATCAAGAATATATCAATCAAGGTGTTGCCTCCTACTGTAATTGCTTTCCTCTGATTACTGAATTTTAAGACATATTTTCTTCTGCTGCTTATGCCACAGTGATTTAGGGAAATATACCCATCTCTCATCATCACCATCTGAGTGCTCATTCCCTGTGCATCAATAACTTGGAAAAAGAACTTATGAAAGTAAAGTCTAAAGAAACAACCATATATATATATTACAAACATATCAGCTCCCTAGCATTAAAATAATAGGATAGAAAGAGCAAACTTAAAAAATTTGATAACTAAAGGTTGAACATTCACTTTGAATCAGAAGTATGTTGAAAAGTTGTCCTTCTTTAAAAAAATTAGTTTGGTTATTTTTATAAATTTGTATTCACAAATAAAATTGCAGAAACTTCCTGTAAATATATCTACATAACAAATATATATATAGCTTTATAATAAGCTCATTATTTAAAACTCATGATTTTTTTTTTCTCAAGTTTTCTTTGACTTTGAGAAGCGTGTGTTACTTACTTACTGCCAAGTGAGTAAAATATGATAGATAGATTGGGGAGAAACAGATTTAAGAGCGTACAGGGAAAATGTTTATAATGGGTGACTCTGTAATCTAAGCTAGAGAGGGAAGGCACCTGAGGCCACGAAGGTGTGGCAGACAGTGAAATAGTGTATTAATCAAAGGACTGGGGAGGCTGAGGGGTTGAAAAATTGCATGGAAAGTGATAAACAGAATTATTTGGACAGAAAGGAGGCTGTGGGCAAAGAGCTGTTTACTTAAAATTGAAATTTTAATGAAGGCAGAATGATTGGTAATGGAAAAATTCTGGCTATTACATTTGTAATGAGTGGCTAAGGTGGGAAGGAGTACAAGTTCGTGGGAAGCAAGGAGGTCAAGACACTGAGAGGTCAGGACACTGAAAGGATCATTGATGTGAATACAGATGACACCAAGACAGAATATAAGATCTTCTGTAAATGAGGAAGACTAAACTAAAAAGCTGAGAGATTATTGCATTAGAGTTGACTGCAACTCCTGAAAAGCATGCTGTGGATCCTTTATCTTTATTTATTGTCAATATTTTGTAGTTTTCCACTCATAGAATTCAAGTTATCTTTTCAAATTTACTTTTACTCTTCCTCTTCATGCATTCAATATTTTATATAACAGAAATGCTTTGTATTTTCAAAACATAATTCATCCTTAACTGATGTTGAACCTTCACACATTTTGTTGGTCCTTATCTAAATTTTAGTTTATCAGTAAAGTTCACTTCAAATTCTATCTCATCAAAAGAAAAGAAGGAGAAAGAAGAAGAAGAAGAAGAAGAAAAGAAGAAGAAGAAGAAGAAGAAGAAGAAGAAGAAGAAGAAGAAGAAGAAGAAGAAGAAGAAGAAGAAGAAGAAG
>RJWK010054235.1:0-15091 GCA_004363435.1 Platanista minor
TACATACACACACACCACATCTTCCTCATCCATTCATCTGTTGATGGACACTTAGGTTGCCTCCATACCATCCCTATTTTAAGGACAGGAAACATGCATGTTCAAAGGATGGACCTGTGGCCATGTGTCCAGCCCCACATCACTCCTGGCCTTCAGCCCTGCCCTCTCCACTTCTCCCAACACTTTTCTCCATCCCCTGGGACTGGGAGATGGGAATGCCCAGGTCTGCAGGAGGTTGAAGGAGGAAGAGAACAATGGGGATCCCAGGGACAGGGGCCATGCCAAGCTCTGTGTTTGGACATGGGGCTGCTGTCTTTCTGAGTGTGCTTCCTGAAGGTTGCAAACTGTTTGTCGAATGAGCATTCTCTTTTCATTTTTCTTCTCATCACCACTGTCCCATTTCTCTCAAGGAGCTGGCTCCCCCTCTAGCGAGGCTGGGCAGGAGGAGGTTGGGCAGTCCTCCTGCCACAGTCCATCCACGGCTGGGCCTCTTTCACGCTTGACCTGTGCATGCTAAGATGTCTCTCCCAGAAGGGTCTCTCTCTCTCTGGCTGAAACCTCTCCACTACCCCTCTGCCATCATTGCAAAGTATGAGAAGTATGAAGAAAGGAAGCATGTTTATTTTGCACCTGTTATGTGCCAGGCACTGTGCTAAACACTTTATAATCAGCATGTCATTGAGGTAGGTGTGATTACTCTCCCCACTTTACAGATAAGAAAACTGAGGAACAGAGATACTAGAACTTTCTCAACATCAATTGATAGGACTGGGGTTTGAATCCCAGTCTGTAGGATACCCCTGCCTTTGCTCTTTCCATGCCATTCAGCATTGCTAAACAACCTCATACAGTAATTCATGTGCATGAATGAATAACCATGGCCACGGGCCTGTATCCTTTCTTTCCGAGTACCATTGTCTTTTTGGGTGATAATGCCATTCATTCATTCAGTCATTCATCCAATAAGTAGGTATTGAGCACCTACTGTGTACCAGGCTCTGTTCTAGTAGCTGGAGATAAAGTGATAAAGTGGATTGATAGAGTTCTCCTCGAAAGTGCTTATACGGTTGGTCGAGAGGCAAATGCTAAATGGATAAGCACACAACTCAATTAGTTGGATGATTATAATTGTATTAAGTGCTATGGAGCATCAAGGGAGGCTTCCCTGAGGAGGAGACAATATTCCCAGCTTTGCCATCAACGAGGCAAGCGTCTTGAAGAGCAGAAACTTCGTGTGAGGACAACATTTCCACAGCCAGGGGGAGAAGCGCCTGATTGTGCCATTTCAGACAGACGTGGGGCATGGAGGGACCCATCTAGAAGGTGGGCATCATCCAGATCCTCCTATTCAGCGCTGAGGGGAGTGACAAGCATGTTTTAACATACCAGAGGAGGGAAAAACCCACACCAGAAGAGAATCAGTGCTCTCTTGGCACCAGCCCACCAGTATGGCAAGACTGCTTCTGTTTGGGTCTGTATTTTTCCTGGTACCTAAGGGATTGTCTCAGTGACCCTCACACGCCACTCCACCCGGAATGGAAAATCACTTGTTGAAAACATAAACAGAGCTTATAATAATTGGCAAGACACAGACAGCTAATCACCATTCTCTCTCCTCTTGCTCTTCCTCTGTTCCTGTTTATGAGACATACTGTCCATGCTTTCTATCACATTTTTTCTCTGCTCTCAAAAACAGAGAGAACAGCTCTGTGTCATAGGCTGCAGAGCCCCTCTGCTGATGTGACAGGACACAGAGAAGAGG
This sequence comes from Platanista minor, assembly GCA_004363435.1. NCBI lineage: Eukaryota > Metazoa > Chordata > Mammalia > Artiodactyla > Platanistidae > Platanista > Platanista minor. The sequence continues at coordinate 1,763 of RJWK010054235.1, forward strand.
GAAGCAGGGGAACTAACCCAGACTTCCCCAGACCATCCCTTCTTCCCTGAAAACTTTGGTTTCTGATGGGGTAGAACAAGGCCCCTTCACTTCCCTCCTCCTCATCGTCCAATGAAACCTGCAAGGATTCCTTTCCTGCCACATTCCGAAACTTTCTCTAAAGTTGTTCTGGGCAATCTGGATATCGGATCTCTGTTGATTTTTGTTCCTTCCAAGATATGAGCTAGCCAGAGGGAAACACAAGGTGCTTAGCCCACCTTTCCTATTAATGAACTATTTGGGGTACTCTGGGTTGCATAAAAGGAAACAGTGAGATGTTTTCTGTGGAGCCCTAGGAAGGATCAGTAGTTTCCAAACACATCCTCACTCAGTGAGGCATGCAGCCAGGCCTGGCACACATGGGCACATGTACTCTCTCCCCCAGCCACTTTAGGACTGCAGAGACTCAAGAACAAAGCTGCTCCTTCCCACCAAGAGTCCGGGACCCCTAGTTTACAGTCTTGATTTCCAAGCAGCCAACCTTCCAGCTGGCTTACAATTCAGTCCCGGGAAGGGAACAGGGACACTCAGGTTGCCAGAAGACCACGTAGTGACCTTAGCTGACTTAGTCTCCCCCGACATGTGGGAAAACAAAACATTAACCCATGGCTGGTTGTGCCCACAGGACACAAATCATCTGGTCCAGTTGTCTTGTTTCCAAGGCCTCTAGTGGCTATTTGACTTTAAAAACACAACCTTAGCTTCTTAGGGCACCTGTCCCTTCTTGGCTTGGATGCTTGTTCACACTTTAACTTTTAGTAATCTTTCTACCTCATAAGCCTCAATATCCACATCTATAAATTGGGCTTTACTCTGAGAACAAATGAACTTCTCAAAGTGTCGCACTTCTAAATTGAAAGACATAAGGGCTGCCTCGTCATCTGTCCCAGCAGTTACACTGTTGCTGCCTCCGATTTTCCTTTGGACCATTTCTCCATAACTCAAGGGGCTATCTTTCCTGTTGGCCACTTTGCAGATGGGGCTGGGGGTGGGACAGGGAAGTCTCATGAGGTCTCAAGACAGGAAGAGTGGATGGCATGCTATCTATCCCACCCCCCGGCATACTCTGAAGTCAGCCCAAGTTTAAGCAACCATCTGACACGTCAACTCATACCTCATGATCTGGAGGTTTGCAAGAAAAATTGCTTTGTTTTTGGAAGGGAGACTTAAATCTCCCTTTCTCCTTTGCTTTCTTCATCTGACCAATATAGTCTTTGTGGTCTGTAAGTAGCCGGGAAGAGCTCTAGAAGTCCGTTTACAGATCTTTCCTTCTTTCTATTTGTTTTGTTTATTTATTTATTTTTGGCTGTGCTGGGTCTTTGTTGCTGAGCACAGGCTTCCTCTAGTTGCAGCGGGTGGGCTTCTCACTGTGGTGGCTTCTCTTGTTGCGGAACACAGGCTCTAGGTGCATGGGCTTCAGTAGTTGTGGCTCGCAGGTTCAGTAGTTGTGGCGCACAGGCTTAGTTGCTCCACAGCATGTGGGTTCTTCCCGGACCAGGGCTTGAACCTGCGTCCCCTGCATTGGCAGGTGGACTCCCAACCACTGCGCCACCAGGGAAGCCCGATCTTCCTTCTTTTAAAAAGAATTCGTGTGTGTGTGTGCACATATACACTTGACTAATTATTAGTGGGGCAACTGATGATTCTAAATGACAAATGACATAATGTCCTTGCACTGACTCTCGAGGCCTCCCATCCCCTGGGCACTTTCCAGCTTACAGTGAGGAAAGCTCTGTGAGGATCAGATTTGTGGTTTCATCCAGCCTCTTAGAACATGAAGATTCAGAATTTGGAAAGTGACCCATCCTTTCCCTGAAGAAGATGGAATGGACCACTCTTCAGTTGCTGTGTCAAGGGAACATGTTGAACATATTCAGGCATAAAAGACTTTTTCTCAAAGAGGGCTTGTATGTCTTGTTTTCTGCTCTAGCGTCTGCCATGTTATGCATTTGAGATCAGTGGAGAATTCTACTGTCTTTTTGCTTGGCAGCTGTCTGTTGAAATACAGGTAGAATTGATTTATAATCAACTGCCAGTGATAGACAGATCTGTACTATTATTATTATTAACTCTCTGAGAGTTGCCACAGATACCAGAAGATTCCTTCAGTTCAATCAAAATTGAGCACAAGTCTATCAGTTGACCATTCATTTTAGGTCCACTCTTCGGCACCACAGAGAATTAGCTACCCACACCACCACCCCCGGCACCATCGCTACCCCTGGGTATTGGAGACAGTCATCGTGTGTCCTGAAAACCCATGTGCTCTTCTCTGGTAAGGCTGTCATCCATTGAGTCCAAACTACTCAGAAAGGGCTCCCTCCACTTTTCTTCCTGACCCAGGGTTCTTCCTCTTGCCAGGGTGTGCCCCTGGCTCTGGACTCTCTCTCTTGGGACGCCTGTCCTGCTGAGCTGACTTCCTTCAGTCTTCTCCCATCAACTCCAGTGCTTTGTTTCCTCATTGCAAATAACTGAGAATTGATTACACCACCTTAACAACAGACTATTCAGAGGCCTGGGGTTCTCAGCTCCATTTCTGGATTTCTGTGAAAGATTCAGCTGGGGTAAAAGTAAGCAGCAGAAACGTGAATGCAGGAAAACAGAAGTGGATAAGGTCTCTCAGGTCATGATGCAACACCTAGGTAAGGAAAAGAGGACATTCTGGGGCAACCTTGGTCCGTAGAATTTGTAGATAGTCAGGCAAATGGAGCAGTGTTCTTCTTCCCTTGAATAAATTTTGCTGGAGAATGTGGCAAATCTTCTTTTGACACAAAACCTCACAAATTCAGGCCTTTGACCAAGGACATCCTTGAGGAAAAAGCAGATCCACATTAACATGAGACCAAGGTCTGGCCTATTAATTGTCCTCCAAAGCATCTAACTCAGCATCCCAATTCCCCTTTCATAACGTCATCATGATTATTTAAATCTGTAGATTTCTCAGTGAAAATGTTCCTATTTTTGACTTGTACAACCACAGGGAGAAAGTTGCATTTATTTAATGGTCGGATTTTATTCTACTTCTGGGACCTGTCAATTTTGAGGATAGTAGACATTATTCTCCAAGTGCCCTTAATCAAAATTCTCAAAGAGAACACGGGTGCTGAATCACGGCTGACCAATATCAGTGGCTCCATTCTCACTGGAGGTGAGGGTGGTTGCCCAGCCCCACTGGCCCAGCAGAAGGGACACAGAGTACATGTCAGCTGTCACGTTCCCTCCTTCCCACTCTCATGACCCAAATCACACCTTCAAACTGAAACTATTACTGTACTCTTTCCAGATCTTCCTGCTTCTGTTCTTTCCAGTGGCTCTCTTGCCACTGGTCAAACTAATTTTCTTAAAGCTTTGCTTTGTGTATGTCACTCCTTCCTCTCCTCAGATGACCATTCGTTTGTAGCAGCTTTGATTACATTCTGTAAGGATTAATAAGCATTGCATGCAAAAGGGATTTTGTAGACAAAACAAAATTAAAGAGTTGCTTTACAGCAGGACTTTTTGGAGCCTTAAGATGCTAATAAGCATTGCAAATTTTCAGGCACTTCCCCCAAATTTACTTGACTGGGATCCTGGCAGGAAACAGATGGCCCGTTCAAAGAAGTAATTGCAGGGACTATTAGCAAAAGTGTGAACACATTAAGGAAACCAACAAGGGGAAGATGGAGTACCCCGGGACTAGCAACAGAGGGAACTTAGGATAAGGAAGAGATCGGAGCCCAGGACAGGTATGGGCTTGAGAAGCACTGCCTGACGGGAGCCAAAGCCTCCAGAGGCCGGGCGACTGTCAGCCCACGCGAAGGTGGAATAAACACCCTGCCTCTTTCTCCTGCTACTTCATTCATCTGGCAATTTTCCTATCATCTGAACCCAACACTGAGCCAAAGGGCACAGGAGTCCAAACCATACAGTTGCTAGAAGCCAGCCTTACAGGGCACAGAGAGAGGCAGAGAAGAGAGTGGAGAGTGGACAATTGGCACAACTTTCCCCGCCATGGAACACCCGTTAACATCTGGTAGAACACTGTCTTCAAAACGGCATCTGGCCAGCACTGGCCTAAAATGTCCAGTCCACACCTGAAGCTGGGCGTTTAAATCCCTCCATCATTTGCTCACAGACTAGCCCCACGCTCTTCCCCGACTCCGCCCCCTCCCCCGCTACTCTGCTTTCGTGTGAGCTCAGGAAAACGCGCTCAGTCTCATGTCTCAGGCTTTGCCTTGCATTGTTCTCTCTGCTGAGAGATCCCATCATGGGCGACTCGTCAGCTCAGGCCCATTCCATTTCCCTCCTCCTCAGGGAACTTCCATGGCCACCTCAGGTACAAGCTCATTCTCACTGCCCTCGGCAACGGGGACCACAGATTCCAATTTAGAATAGACACTATTTGTAAAGACTTTGTGTGGCTTCCAGAAGGGAGAGACAATCTGAGAGGTGTTGTTTAGATGCCCCTAAATATCAGAAGGGCTGGAGACAGAAAAAAGAACGAAATAATGTCATTTGCAGCAACATGGATGGACCTAGAGATTGTCATGCTGAGTGAAGTAAGTCAGACAGAGAAAGACAGATATCATATGATATCCCTTATATGTGGAATCTAAAAAAATGGTACAAATGAACTTATCTACAAAACAGAAATAGAGTCACAGATGTAGAAAACAAACTTAAGGTTACCAGGGGAAATGGGGAAGGAGGAATAAATTGGGAGATTGGGATTGACATATACACACTACTATATATAAAATAGATAACAAATAAAGACCTACTGTATAGCACAGAGAACACTGCTCAGTACTCTGAGTATTTCCCATAATGATCTGTATGGGAAAAGAATCTAAAAAAGAGTGGATATATGTGTATGTATAACTGATTCACCTTGCTGTACAGCAAAAACGAACACAACATTTTAAATCAACTATACTCCAATAACAATTTTTAGAAAATAAGTTAAAAATTAAATTAAATTAAATTAAATTTAAAAAAAAGAAGGTCTAGAGAGCGTTGGTGGCTTCTGGGGGCAGGCTCTCTTGGGAACCTCAGAGGACTTTCCATCCAGGGCACTGATTTTGCATTTATACTCAGTGCCTGGCTTTCCACTTAGCCTTTACCAATGTTACCTCTTTTCTCTCTATAAAAAGCTCTGTGACCCTCGGGTCTACAGATGCTTGCCATTTTTCTCGTTTCCCTGAGCTGTCATAACATCACCAGGGCGTGAGTAGCAGGGTCCCAGTGGCGCTGTGGGTAGGGTTGAAAGAAGGATCGAGCAGTGGAGCCCCGACTTAGCAACCAGATGCGTTTCTATCTGGGCAGTTAATGTGGGGATGCCGTGCTGAGGCAGTGTCTGATCTCCTGGCCACGGTCAGGCAGACCCAGGTGGGGTGGGGAGGGTGGGGCGGGGCTGCTGCTGGGAGCTGCTCGGGTTGCAGAGGAGGGTCTGTCCCCAGCAGCAGCCCCTCCTGACCTCACCTTCCTCCTCCGTGGCTTAGGAGCTGGAACAAGGCTCCCTTTCACAGCCCTCTTCCACACCATTCTCTTGCCTTGTCTGGTTTCAGTTTAACTGGACGGCAGGCGAGAGAACCTCTGGCTGCTTCCTCCTTGTTCAGCAAGAGGATGTTTGCGGGAGAGTGGGACATCTTGTGGGAACTGGAGATTCAGGAATGTTAATCTCCCGTTCCCTACGCTTACGTAAACATGCCGACTTCAGTATTCCAATGATTCCCACATTATCTGAGCTTCTCCAAATCACCTGATTGGAGGGTGTGCAAGGCACTCTTTATCTGGTGTGTAACAGCTGGTCCCAGACCTCCCACTGAAAGGCTCCTACCCCTTTGAGGTAAGGCTTATGCCCCAAGTTCAAGATTTTAAGGGAATCAGTGAACAGAAGAATTGCATCCCCTGTGGCATAAAGGTTTAATGGGACTTTAAGCCCTCAGCACTACCTGGGTTTTTAGGAAGCTTTTGATAAACCTCAGTCTTGGGGAGTCTGAGGGAGCACATTTTGCTTTGTAATGAAGTGACTGTGTGTGTGGCGGAGGGAGGAGAGGGGGGACAACGAAACTCAAAAATGCCACCTTGGGGCTTCCCTGGTGGTGCAGTGGTTGAGAGTCCGCCTGCCGATGCAGGGGACACAGGTTCGTGCCCCGGTCTGGGAAGATCCCACATGCCGCGGAGCGGCTGGGCCCGTGAGCTGTGGCCGCTGAGCCTGCGCGTCCGGAGCCTGTGCTCCGCAACGGGAGAGGCCGCAACAGTGAGAGGCCCGCGTACCGCAAAAAAAAAAAAAAAAAAAAAAAAAAAGCCACCTTGCTACTTTTCCTTCTCCTCTATAAATGTCCCCTTTCCCCCTTCGGGTGGGGTTAGAAGATATAAAGAGATCATCTAAGGGAAGGGCCGCCTTCCCTAGCCTGGCAGCGGAGGGCCACCTGGGAGGCATTTCTGCCTATAGTTGGAAATGGAACCTTCCCGCCTGGCATGGTCTCTCTCACTGAGGCCTAAGAGCAGACATAACTGCCCTCTGTGTGTTGTGTCGGGCTGCCCAGGTCCCCTTTGCTGGGAGAAAGAGTGGGAGCGGGGCAGGCCTGTGACCGCGGGACAGGTGCTGCTGTCCTGCAGGTTCCACGGAGAGTGGGATAACAGAGACCTGTGTCCTCCTCTCCACACAACCCAGGGATCCTACCAGCAAGCCCTGCAAATGGAAGATCCTGGTTAAGAAGCACAGCAGCTAGGCTCTCTCCATCTGTGGGGCAGGAAGCAACCCTTCACCAGCAGATTTCCAATAGGAGTGATGCTTTCTGGAAGTTAGCACCTCACACGGCTTCTTTCCTTCCTTGGTTAAAGCGCAGGAAACTCTGGACCCCAGCAGCCTGGAGAGTTCTTCCCAATCTGGGCACCAATGCAATTCTTTTTTCTGGACGTGCTGCTTCTCCCCAGCCCAGCCCTGTCCCTCCCAGTCCTCATACCCAGGAAGATGTGTCTCCACCCCGGAGCAGCCCCCGTCCCCTTCCTCTCTTTACCCTCCTGGTCCTTGGGACAGCTGGTTCCTCCAGCATTGGGTTACCACCTCAGGCCCTTGCACTGAGCTCTGTGTTCACAAGCAGCATGGGCGCAGTAACCCAGGGAAACCTGGGACCTCGTTTCCCCAGGATGCTTGTTAGTGGACTCCATGCTCCTTTGTAAGCTCTTTCTCAGGATCCTGTTTTACTCCATCACCCAGTAATTTTGTGCAAGATGGGTGGGCGAGCAGCTTGGAGGCTATATCTGTACCATATTCCCATTCCTTTTCAACTGAACGCATGTTTTGAATGTCAGCCATTCACAAAGCACTGAGCTCAGAATTTCAGGGGAACCCAAAATGCCTAAGATAGAGTCCCTGCTCTCAAGGAGTTCAACATTTAGAACAGGTAATAAAACAAACATACTAGTACCTCCAGGCAAGGCAGGACAGGGTAAGAGGTCCTACAGAGAGTCAGTCCTAGCCCCAGGGATGAGAGCTGCAGCTAGCCTAGGCAGGGGCCTTGGGGCGGTGGTGATGAGGCCAAGGAGGGACTTCAGGAGCCATAGGCCTGGGGCAGCCCGGTGTGCAAGCAGTGGCCACTCACTCCTCGTTGGGGTGGGGGGTGGGGTAGTTCTGTTGCCAGACCTAGGAACTGCAAATGTGAGTGTTCTTTAATTCTGCCATTCCTCAGTCCCACTCCCCCCACAGGGCTCATTTTGATCCAAGACAACAGGATGCGCACAAGGCCTTTCTTGGGAGCTCAGGGGGAAAAGTTCTGGATCTGAGATGGAGCCTTAGGCCTCCTTCCTCAAAGCTGGATTTGTCGGGAATATTTCACTCTATATCCTAAGGGAAATAGAGTTCCTACAGAATGTCTCTTTTCCTGGGAAACATCTCTGGTAGCGTAGAAACTTTTGACAATGGGAGATAAACAAATTGAGAAAGAACTTCCTCTCTTTCCTTTTTCCTTTTTGGAGGGGATGTTCTCGCTCTGCCCAGGTACAGTGGTGTAGGTGCGAGAGCATTGCAATTTTTTCCTATAGTGATTCTGCTTCTGACATCCTCTGGCCTATTTTCAATTTGATGAAGTTTCTTTTTTTTCTGCGGTAAGCGGGCCTCTCACTGCTGCGGCCTCTCCAGTTGCGGAGCACAGGCTCCGGACGCGCAGGCTCAGCGGCCATGGCTCACGGGCCCAGCCGCTCCACGGCATGTGGGATCTTCCCGGACCGGGACACGAACCCGTGTCCCCTGCATCGGCAGGCAGACCCTCAACCACTGTGCCACCAGGGAAGCCCTGATGAAGATTTTTAATGCAGCTAATGCTGCATGTCCCTTGCTGTGGAGCAGGCTGAAAGACAGCACTTACTGTAATAATTCTTCCTCCCACCCTCGGTCTCCCAGCTCCTCCCTCCCAACCCGAGCCACATTCGGCCTCCGCTCACAAAGGCACACACTGTAGTCCCCTGAAAGATCAGCGTGGCCCGATCGGCACCTCTCACAGTTGGTACTTTGTGCATCTCCTGGGGTAGGCGGTCACTCTCCTGCCAGACAATTGGCAGGTGGAATCAATAGCCGCATGGTCTCCTGGGGAGGGTGCCTTGGTTCATTCCAGCCACACTGGAGCCTCCCCACTCAACCCCGCCAAGGGTTTCTCCTTCAAGGGCAAAAAAGTCAATGCCACCTTGGGTGGGGAGGGGCAGAGGAGGGCTTCTAATGCCACAGCACTGACAAAAGGACTAGAAGGAGATGGCTGCTGAAAAAGGGGGGGAAATTCCATGGCAGTTATTTATTTATCTATTCATTTATTGACATACAATTGATTTATAACATTATATTAGTTTCAGATGTAAACATAATGATTTGATATTTGTATATATTCCAAAATCATCACCAAAGTAAATCTAGTTAACATCTATCACCATACAGTTACACATTTTTTTTTCTTGTGGTGAGTGATTTATTTTATTTTGATTATTTGGCTAGGAACTATTGACCAGAAGGATTAACATCTTTACTGTGAAATATCCATTAACTAGATGTGAAGGTGGGTGAGTGCAAATGTGCTGATGTCTCAGTGTGCCCGGGTGCTGTCATTTCCTGCTCTGCGGCACTGTGACATTCTGTGCATACTCCCCAAACTTCTCTCCCACCTGCACCTGCCCACATGCTTCCAACAGTGCTGTATGGTATACACGTTTACATTATGCAGAACATGTATTATTGTATGTTATTTCTATCAACATCCATCCCACATTTAAATTCCATATCTTTCTGAACTCGTTCAAATTTCAAAACCAAAGTAAAACAAAACTGATTTTTAAAAACCTTTGAGAATTTTCAGCGCTCATCCCATGATAACTAAACCCCTTGGCCCACTGGTGTCTTGACTCCAAGGCTGGGAATCTGTCCTCCAGGAGGGCAGAGATGGACCCCAGATTGCTGTTTCAGCACCCTTAGCCTGCCTGTTACAGGCCTGAGATGTGCAGTATCTCAGTCTGCTGGGCTGCCGTAACAAAATGCCACAGACTACGGGGGTGAAACAGCAGAAGTTTATTTTCTCACATTTCTGGAAGCTAGAAGTCTAAGATTAAAGTGTAAACATGGTCAGGTTCTGGTGAGAGTTCTCTTGCTGGCTTGCAGATGGCTGCCTCTTTGCTGCGTCCTCACCTGGTGGGGAGAGAGCAGGCTCCCTGGTGTCTCTTCTTACAAGGATGCTAATCCCATCATGGGGCTCCACCTTCATGAACTCATGTCAACCTAATCACCTCCCAAAGGCCCCGCCTCCAAATACCATCACACTGGGGGGTAGGGCTTCAACATATGACTTGTGGTCAGAGGGACACAATTCAGTCCATAGCACGCAGGTTTTGTGTGTTTTAATGTTGTTCCAGTGGTAGTGATGAAAATATAAGCTGACTTGTTAAAGTCCCTGAGGTGTGCAAATCCCTGGAAGAGGCGCATGTGTGCAATGTTTTATTGATTTACACACACACACATACACACACACACACACACACACACACGATCTCGTTGCATCCCCACAGAGTGGGTGCACTTGTTTTCATTTTCAAATGGGGACACTGAGGTTTTCTGGAGTTAAGGGATCCAAAGTCCCTACTGAGCAGAGGTCATAAGAACTCAGTCTCTTGTTGGCTCATCTAGTTCCTTTTGACCAGGCATTGTGCTTCTGGAACCTCCTCTCTAGATGGGAGGCCAAGAGAAGAAGAGAAGAAAAGTGGGAAATAGTGAGAAATCGCTAAGGACAGCTGCACAGGGAACTATGTCATGTACCGGGTTGTGGGACAAGACTGTTAGTAGCATTGTAGGGACAGAGTCGTTTGCTAGGAAAAAACACCACTCCTCCTTCTTTTGACTGCTCAGGCTCCAGTTGCTTTCCTCCTTAGGGCCTGGGAACATAACTCCTGGGGTCAGGGAGAGAAAGGCCCAGGAAAGTGGGCGTCTGTCCTGGGCCACGTAGGACTGGCCCCTGGGCCCCATAGGATGCTTCCCAGCTCAGGTTCCACACTACCCTCTGGCCAGAAGTCACAGGCAACTTATTGAGGTGGTAGCTTGCGCCCTTTAGCTACTGGATCCCGATGGAGTCTCCCCTTAAAGAATCTTGGCAACAGTTGTAGCCTCTAGTTTCTGTTTTTAGAAACAGCAAAAACAACATGAAAGGACAGTGCTTCTCTGATAAGAGGCCACCTGATAAACATCAGCTTCCTACCATTGCAGCTGCTCCTAGGGGGCTCTTTTCATTGCAGCTGTTCCTAGGGGGCTCTTTCGCTGTGGACACTGGGGATCACACTGCTTCCTCTGCCAACAGTAACCTCCCTTGTACCGTGTGCCCTCTGCCAACCCTGCCTAGTGCCCCAGCTACTCGGTGGCCCAAATCAGAACGTGTATATATACATTATACAATAGAAACTTCATATATGTAGATATCTATATAGGCTGATATATACATATATATATTATATATACACATCTGTGTATATGTGTGCATGTAAGTTTACATACATGCACACATGTATGCATGCAAAGGTATACACATACTTACACATATGAGTGTGTAAATACCTACACTGTCATTTTGGATGCACCCTGGCACTGTGCTAGACCCTATTCTCAGGCCACCTCTGTGAAGCAAGAATGGGCTATTTTACAGATGAAGAAACTGAGGGCGGGAAACCTTAGTTGGCTGCCTGGAGTTACATGACCAGTAAGTAGCGGAGCAGGATGGAACCCGGTGCTTCCTTGCTCCAAGGACTGCTCTACTCGGTGCTGGCGCTCGGCCTTTCCTGGTCCAGGAGGCCCCTGGGATGAGACCCCCACCATCCAGGACCCTGGGGAAGCACTGGCTTGGATTCTTTTCAGGGTAAACCAATGTGGCTGAGCTCTTGTTCTTTTCCCAGACCTGAACTTTTTTCCTTCCTATTCTCTAATGTTAACAAAACAAACAAAGAGCATGGTTTATGGTGCACAGAGCTTGATTTGACTTAATATATAGAGCACACATATTCCTCAGGAATCCATTAAGTCTACCCGAGTACATGCTATGGACCACGTCTGAGAAGGGCCTGAGCCACCGGGGCCCTGGGTTCATCCACAGTTCACGTGGCAGAAAGGAGTGAGTCACTCGTCAATGGCACAGCCAGGGCTGGATTACCCTGCGGCTTCCTTCCTTAAATGGGCAGAGATTCCAACTGCTGCGTGAAAAACAAAGACCGTAATGTCCCACTCACCAATGGAGAACAGGCCAGTGAGCAAAGGAACCGCAGCAGCTGTTTTTTTCCAGAGTGCTGAAGGCTGCAACCCTAGCCCCACTCAGCTGTTACGGTCAAACCTTGTGGGGTCCAGCAGAGAGCACAGATGGCCCAGGGCCATTGGTCCCACCCCTGGAAAACCACAATCGGAATCTCTGTCCTTCGGACAGGGCTCCCCCAGCGAGCTCGGTGGCCAGCTCCTTGCCCAGGGCAGCGCTACTCTTTTAGTAGAAGGGAAACAGTGTTAGCTGGTGATGCTTTGGGCAATGGAATGACACTAAGAATGCACAGGACAGCAAACCTCGTCTTCTCCCTCAAACCTGTAATGCCCCATCTACACCTCACTTCTCATCCCTGCCTTTTCATTCTTGATTCTCCCGTTTGTCTGTCTGTTGGAGTACTGGCTAACTGTTGGATAATTATTAAATGTTAAATGTATTACATGGTCTTCGTGCACTGTGTTTTCTTGTTAATTAAGCTACAGCAGAGGAATGCAAAAAATCACCCCCATCCTGACTTCAGATTCTTTCCTGCATGACGTGTAAGTCTATGAAAAACTAAGCTTTCACATTTGCTGTAATTACCTCTAAAATCTCACCATTCTTCTTATGAAAAGGAAAAAAGAATCAAGGGTATAGCAGAATGAACACAATGAAGGGGGCTGAGATCAGAGCAGTATGGAGGTTAAGAACATGAGTTCTGGAACCAGTGGGCAGGGCTCCCAGTGCCGACCCTGTCACTGTCTTGTGGGACCCTGGGCAAGTCCCTTAAACAGTCTGAACCTCAGCTCTCTCATCTGTGAAATGGGAACAGTAATTCTGAGCCTCCTAGGGCTCTTGTGAGGATGACATGGGGAAATATGGTATACTCTGTAGTTAGCAAGAGCTTAGGAAATGTGAGTTCCACTCCCCTCCACGCCCCCACCCCACCCCCGGCCAAGTACTGATATTTTCCAGCTCTAGTGCAAACACCACTTGGATAGGCCTTGGCAGATAATTTAAGGCAAGTTGGCCACCCAGAGGAATTTGCTGCAGTCCTAAGGCCTCTCCATATTAATAGGACTAATTGTGTCGAAGCTGATGGAGCCTTTGGTTCATGGCCAGAACGCGGAGGCATGAGGCCCTCTTTCATGCTTGTGAATGACGGGGTTTGGTGAGCTTCTTTGATGAGCTTTTTTGTCCATATTCAATGAGGTCAGTGTCCCTTCCCTAGAATGGAAATGGGGTCAGTGTCCCTTCCCTAGAAACACCTTACCCACGTATTTGCCCCTTAAAGAGACTGTTTTGTTGTTGCTGCTGTTGTTTTATCAAAACTTTCTTTAGGGCTTCCCTGGTGGCGCAGTGGTTGAGAGTCTGCCTGCCGATGCAGGGGACGCAGGTTCGTGCCCCGGTCTGGGAGGATCCCACGTGCCGCGGAGCGGCTGGGCCCGTGAGCCATGGCTGCTGAGCCTGCGCGTCCGGAGCCTGTGCTCCGCAACGGGAGAGGCCACAGCAGCGAGAGGCCCGCGTACCACAAAAAAAAAAAAAAAAAAAAAAAAAA
>RJWK010054236.1:0-15091 GCA_004363435.1 Platanista minor
CAACAAATGCTAAAGGAAATTCTCTAGGCAAGAAACACAAGAGAAGGAAAAGACCTACAATAACAGACTGAAAACAGTTAAGAAAATGGGAATAGGAACATACATATTGATAATTACCTTAAATGTAAACGGATTAAATGCTCCCACCAAAAGACACAGACTGGCTGAATGGATACACAAACAAGACTCCTACATATGCTGTCTACAAGAGACCCACTTCAGACCTAGGGACACATACAGACTGAAAGTAAGGGGATGGAAAAAGATATTCCATGCAAATGGAAATCAAAAGAAAGCTGGAGTAGCAATTCTCATATCAGACAAAATAGACTTTAAAATAAAGACTATTACAAGAGACAAAGAAGGACACAACCTAATGATCAAGGGATCAATCCAAGAAGGAGATATAACAATTGTATATATTTATGCACCCAACATAGCAGCACCTCAATACATAAGGCAAATACTAACAACCATAAAAGGGGAAATCGACAGTAACACAATCATAGTAGGGGACTTTAACACCCCACTTTCACCAATGGACAGATCATCCAAAAAAAAAATGAATGAAGAAACACAAGCTTTAAATGATACATTAAACAAGGTGGACTTAATTGATATTTATAGGATATTCCATCCAAAAACAACAGAATACACATTTTTCTCAAGTGCTCATGGAACAGTCTCCAAGATAGATCATACCCTGGGTCACAAGTCAAGCCTTGGTAAATTCAAGAAAATTGAAATTGTATCCAGTATCTTTTCCAACCACAATGCTATGAGACTAGATATCAATAACAGGAAAAGATCTGTAAAAAAAACAAACACATGGAGGCTAAACAATACACTACTTAATAACCAAGTGATCACTGAAGAAATCAAAGAGGAAATCAAAAAATACCTAGAAACAAATGACAATGGAGACACGACGACCCAAAACCTATGGGATGCAGCAAAAGCAGTTCTAAGAGGGAAGTTTATAGCAATACAATCCTAACTTAAGAAACAGGAAACATCTGAAATAAACCTAAACTTGCACCTAAAGCAATTAGAGAGAGAACAACAAAAAAAACCCAAAGTTAGCAGAAGGAAAGAAATCATAAAGATCAGATCAGAAAGAAATGACAAAGAAATGAAGGAAATAAGAGCAAAGATCAATAAAACTGAAAGCTGGTTCTTTGAGAAGATAAACAAAATTAATAAACCATTAGCCAGACTCATCAAGAAAAAATGGGAGAAGAATGAAATCAATAGAATTAGAAATGAAAAAGGAGAAGTAACAACTGACACTGCAGAAATACAAAGGATCATGAGAGGTTAGTACAAGCAACTGTATGCCAATAAAATGGACAACCTGGAAGAAATGGACACATTCTTAGAAATGCACAACCTGCTGAGACTGAACCAGGAAGAAATAGAAAATATGAACAGACCAATTACAAGCACTGAAACTGAAACTGTGATTAAAAATCTTGCAACAAACAAAAGCCCAGGACCAGATGGCTTCACAGGCGAATTCTATCAAACATTCAGAGAAGAACTAACAGCTATCCTTCTCAAACTCTTCCAAAATATAGCAGAGGGAGGAACACTCCCCAACTGATTCTACGAGGCCACCATCACCCTGAAACCAAAACCAGACAAAGATGTCACAAAGAAAGAAAACTACAGGGCAATATCACTGATGAACACAGATGCAAAAATCCTCAACAAAATACTAGCAAACACAATCCAGCAGCACAATAAAAGGATCATACACCATAAACAAGTGGCGTTTATTCCAGGCATGCAAGGATTCTTCAATATATGCAAATCAATCAATGTGATTCACCACATTAAAAAATTGAAGGAGAAAAACCATGTCATCAACTCAATAGATGCAGAGAAAGCTTTCGACAAAATTAAACACCGATTTATGACAAAAAACCATCCAGAAAGTAGGCATAGAGAGAACGTACCTTAACATAATAAAGGCCGTATATGACAAACCCACAGCCAATATCACCCTCAATGGTGAAAAACTGAAAGCATTTCCACTAAGATGAAGAACAAGACAAGGTTGCCTACTCACACAACTATTATTCAAAATAATTTTGGAAGTTTTAGCCACAGCAATCAGAGAAGCAAAAGAAATAAAAAGAATCCAAATTGGAAAAGAAGAAGTAAAGCTGTCACTGCTTGCAGATGACATAATACTATATATAGAGAATCCTAAAGATGCGACCAGAAAACTACCAGATTTAATCAATGAATTTGGTAAAGTAGCAGGATACAAAATGAATGCATGGAAATCTCTTGCATTCCTATACAGTCATGATGGAAAACCTGAAAGTGAAATTAAAAAGCACTCCCATTTACCACTGCAACAAAAAGAATAAAATATCTAGGAATAAACCTTCCTAAGGAGACAAAAGATCTGTATGCAGAAAATTATAAGACACTGACGAAAGAAATTAAAGGTGATCCAAACAGATGGAGATATACCATGTTCTTGCATTGGAAGAAACAACATTGTGAAAATGACTGTACTACCCAAAGCAATCTACAGATTTAATGCAATACCTATCAAACTCCCACAGGCATTTTTCACAGAACTAGAACAAAAAATTTCACAATTTGTATGGAAACACAAAAGACCCCAAATAGTCAAAGCAATCTTGAGAAAGAAAAATGGAGCTGGAGGAATCAGGCTCCCTGACTTCAGACTATACAACAAAGCTACAGTAATCAAGACAGTATGGTACTGGAACAAAAACAGAAATATCGATCAATGGAACAGGATAGAAAGACCAGAGATAAACCCACAAACATATAGTCACCATTTCTTTAATAAAGGAGGCAAGAATATATATGGAGAAAAGACAGCCTCTTCAATAAGTGGTGCTTGGAAAACACGAGAGCTACACATAAAAGAATGAAATTAGAACAGTCCCTAACACTGTACACAAAAATAAACTCAAAATGGATTAAAGACCTAAATGTAAGGCCAGAGACTATCAAACTCTTAGAGGAAAACACAGGCAGAAGAACACTCTATGACATAAATCACAGCAAGATCCTTATTGAGCCACCTCCTAGAGAATGGAAATAAAAACAAAAATAAACAAATGGGACCTAATGAAACTTAAAAGCTTTTGCACAGCAAAGGAAACCATAAACAAGACCAAAAGACACCCCTCAGAATGGGAGAAAATATTTGCAAATGAAGCAATGACAAAGGAATAACCTCCAAAATTTACAAGCAGCTCATGCAGCTCAATATCAAAAAAACAAACAACCCAATCCAAAAATGGGCAGAAGACCTAAATAGACATTTCTCCAAAGAAGATATACAGATTGCTAACAAACAGAGGAAAGCATGCTCAACATCATTAATCATTAGAGAAATGCAAATCAAAACTATAACGAGATATCATCTCACATCAGTCAGAATCACCATCATCAAAAAATCTACAAACAATGAATGCTGGAGAGGGTGTGGAGAAAAGGGAACCCTCTTGCGCTGTTAGTGGGATTGTAATTTGATACAGCCACTATGGAGAACAGTATAGAGGTTCCTTAGAAAACCAAAAATAGATCTACCATACGACCCAGCAATCCCACTACTAGGCATATATCCTGAGAAAACCATAATTCTAAAAGAGTCATGTACCACAGTGTTCACTGCTGCTCTATTTACAATAGCCAGGACATGGAAGCAACCTAAGTGTCCATCAACTGATGAATGGATAAAAAAGATGTGATACATATATACAGTGGAATACCACTCAGCCATAAAAAGAAACGAAATTGTGTTATTTTTAGTGAGGTGGATGGACCCAGTGTCTGTCATACAGAGTGAAGTGAGAAAGAGAAAAACAAACACCGTTCGCTAACACATTTATATGGAATCTAAAAAACAAAAAAAAAAGGTCATTAAGAACCGAGGGGCAAGACGGGAATAAAGGTGCAGACCTACTAGAGAATGGACTTGAGGATACAGGGTGGGGGAAGGGTAATCTGGGATAAAGTGAGAGAGTGGCATGGACATATATACACTACCAAACGTAAAACAGATAGCTAGTTGGAAGCAGCCACATAGCACAGGGAGATCAGCTCGGTGCTTTATGACTACCTAGAGGGGTGGGATAGGGAGGGTGCAAGGGAGGGAGATGCAAGAGGGAATAGATATGCGGATATATGTGTATGCATAACTGATTCACTTTATTATAAAGCAGAATCTAACACACCATTGTAAAGCAATTATACTCTAATAAAGATGTTAAAAAAAATACCTTGAAACAAATGAAAATGGAAATACAACTTGTCAAAATAATTGGAATTCAGCAAAAGCAGTTCTAAAAGGGAGCTTCATAGCAATAAATGCTTACATCAATAAGCAAGAGCAATATCAAATGAAAAGTATAACTTTACACTTCAAGAAACTATAAAAATAAGAAATAAACCCCAAAGTTAGTAGGAGGAAGAAAATAGAAATCACAGTAGATATAAGTAAAATAGAGGAAAAAAATACAATAGAAAAGTCCAATGAAAACAAGAGCTGCTTTTTCAAAAAGTTAAACAAAATTCAAAAACCTTTAGGTAGACTCACCAAGAAGAAAATTATAGAGGATTCAATTAAAATCAGAAATGAAAGAGATGTCACTGCTGATACTAAAGAAATACAAAGTATCATAAAACACTACTGTAAAAAATTATATGACAAAAAATGGACACCGTAGATAAAATGGAGAAATTTCTAGAAACATACAACCTTCCAAGACTGAATCATGAAGAAACAGAAACTCTGAATGGACTGATTACTAGTTGGGAGATTGAATTGATGATCAAAAACCTCCCAAAAACCAAAAATTCCAGAATGAGTTGACTTCACTGGTGAAATCTGCAAAATATCTAAGGAATTAATACAAATCATCACAAATTCTTCCAAAAGATAGAAGAGGAGGGAACACTTCTAAACATTTTATGAGGACAGCATTACCCTGATACAGAAACCTGACAAAGATACCACAAGAAAATTTCAGGCCAATATCTCTGATGAAGTATAGATGTAAAATCCTCAACAAAATACTAGCGAATCACATTCAACAATACATTAAAGGAATCATATAGCATGAGCAAGGGGGATTTATGCCAGGAATGCAAGGATGATACAGCATCTGCATATCAATGTGACACAACACATTAAGGAAATGATAGAGAAATATATGATTATCTTAATATACACACAAAAAAACTGACGAAATTCAACATCCAGTTATGATAAAAACTCTCAACAAAGTGGGTCTAGAAAGTACATATACATATATCAACATAATAAAGGCTATGTATGACGAGCCTACGTGTGACACTGTACTCAACAGTAAAAAGCTGAGAGAACTTCCTCTAATATCAGGAACCAACAAGGATGCCTACTCTTACCACTTTTATTCAACATAGTACTAAAGTCTTAGCCAGAGGAATTAGGCAAGAAAAAGGAAAAAGAAGGCATCCAAAATGGAAAGGAAGAAGTACAACTGTCACTGCTTGCAAAACACATGTTATTGTGTATAGAAAATACTAAAGACTCCACCAAAGTAACTGTTTGTACTAATAAATGAATTAAGTTGCTGAATATAAAAATCAATATACAGAAACCTGTTGCATTTCTATACACTAATAACTATCAGAAAGAGAAATTAAGAAAACAATCCCATTACAATTCCATAAAAAATAATAAAATATGTAGGAATTTAACCAGGGAAATGAAAACCTGTACAAGTCCTTTACACTGAAAACTACAAGAGAGTGATTAAATTGTCAAAGACATATAAATGGAAAGATATTCCATGCTCATGTGTCAGAAGAATTAATATTGTAAAAATGTCCGTATTACCCAAGGCAACCTACAGACTCAACATAGTCCCTATAAAAGTTCCAATGGCATTTTTCACAGAACTAGAACAAACAATCTCAAAATTTGTATGAAACTGCAAGAGACCAAAATAACCAAAGCAGCCTTGAGAAAGAAGAACAAGGCTGGAGGCATCATGCTTCCTGATTTTAAACTATATTACAAAGTGATAGAAATCAAAACAGTATGGCATTGACAAAAAACAAGACAGATTGATCAATGGACAACATTAGAGAGCCCAGATATAAACTCAACCATACATGGTCAATTAATTCATAGCAAAGGAACTAAGAATATGCAATGGGGAAAAGACATTCTTTTCAATAAATTGTGTTGGGAAAACAACAACCCAGTTATTATGCAAAATAATGAAACTGGACCACTATCTTTCACCATACACAAAAGTTAACTCAAAATGCATTAAAAACTTGAAGGTAAGACATGAAACCATATAACTCCTAGAAGGAAATATAGGCAGTAAGCTCCTTGACATTGGTCTTGACAATGATTTTTTGGATTTGATACCAAAAGCAATGGCAACAAAAGTTAAAATAAACAAGTAGAACCACATCAACTCAAAGCCTTCTGCAAAGCAAAGGAAACCATCATCTAAAAGAAGAGGTAACTTAACAAACTGGAGAAAATATTTGGAAATCATCTGATAACAAGTTAATATCCAAGATATGTAAAGATTTCATAAAACTCAATAGCAAACAAACAAAACCTGATTAAAGTGGCAGAGGATCTGAATAGACATTTTTCCAAAGAAGACATACAAATGGCCAACAGGTACATGAAATGTGCACAGTATCACTCATCACCAGGGAAATATAAATCAAAACCACAATGGGATATCACCACACATCTGTTAGAATGTCTATTACCAAAAAGACAAGAGATAACAAATGTTGGCAAGGATGTGAAGAAAAAGAAACCCTTGTACACTGTTGATAGGAAATTAAATTGGTGAAGCTACTATGGGAAACAGTATGGAGTTTGCTCAAAAAGTTAAAAATTGAACTACCATATGATACAGCAATTCCACTTCTGGAATATATGTGAAGGGAACAAAAACACTCTGTCAAAAAGATATCTATACCCAAGTATTCACTGCAACATTACTTAAAATGGCCAAGACATGGAAACATCCTAAGTGTCCACCAAAAGATGAATGGATAAAGAAGATGTGGCATATATATGCTATATATATATATATATAACAGGATATTATTCAGCTATAAAAAAAAGAAAATCTTGCCATTTGCCACAATATGGATGGACCTTGAGAGCATTATGCTAAGGGAAATACATCAGAGAGACATAGACAAATACCCTATAATCTGACTTATATGTGGAATCTAAAAACAAAGCAAAACTCCAAACTCTGAGATATAGAGAACAGATTGGTGGTTGCCAGAGGTGCCTATCTTTATGAAGAGACAGGTGAAATGGGTGAAAGTTTTCAAAAGGTACAAACTTCCAGTTATAATTGTCACAGGGATGTAATGACAGCACAGTGACTATGTATGCATATTTGAAAATTGCTATGGAAGTAGATATTAAAAGTTCTCATGACAAGAAAAATAATGTTACTATATGTAGTGATGGATGTTAACTAGACTTATTGTGTTGATCATTTCATATATATAGAAATACCAAATCATTATGTTGTATACCTGAAACTAATATAATGTTGTATGTCAATTATTCTCAACAACAACAAAAAAATTTAAAAATTGCTTAATAAGTAGTACTAAACCAAAGCAACATTTCTCAAAGATGCAATGTGGGTAGCCTACATCACTATCAGTAGGACATCTGATAAAAAGGATGACTCCCACAACTAACCTCAGACCTATTAAATCAGAATCTCTTGGATTAGTGCCTGGGATTCTAAATATTTAGACTTATCCCATGTAATTATTATGGATGGGAAAGTTTGAGAATGCCCAGTGTTGAAAAAAGAATGAATAGTAAGTTCGTCAAATATACTCCATAAATATTGGTTTTCTTAATTAGTTTTTGATTTGTAAATACGAATTGCAGAGGGTTGGAGTGTTTGATGATGATCAGTAATTCAGGGAGTATGTGTTACTGATTAGGGATGGTTAAATATGTATTAGGAAACAAGTAGCCAGATTATAGAGCTGAAATCCCTACCCAGAAATTAAGGAGAATGAAAAAATTCTCATCAGTATGGATGATCATCCCAACCCTAATATGATTTGCCCCTAAATACAATTCCTTTTCATTTTTATAAGAACCTTATAAATATTCTTATCAACATTGTGAAGAATTAGGGCTGTTTTTCAAGATTTAATAAGTACAGAACCCAATGGTTCTTCACTAAAATTGATTCAAATATTCAAATAGATTCTGACTATAAAAATAAACTTATATATTCTAAATGTTAAATCGAAAAATTTTATCTTAATATAAAGATGAAATAATACAGAAATATAGAAATAAAAGATGAAATAAATATAAAAGTAGAATTTAGGGTATATTTTACAAATCCTTTACTGTGGGTATCCAATACTTATCTCCTTTTCTTAACAGCAAATTGGTATTCTTTCAGGGATTAATATTTTCAAATTATGCCCAGTCTTGATGGGATTGTTGAAAAAAAATTTATATTTTCTCACTACAAAAATTATAGAATACTTCGAGATTTTCTCCACTAGATGCATAATCTCAATGCCAAGGAGTGCTCAGGCAATAGAATTCCTCGCTCTAGTCTAGGGGCTGAGAATCTAGAAAAAGTGGTACAAGGAAAAATAGTTACTCAGGGCCTGATGTCAAGTTGTTCCAGAAACCTTCTGGAGCTACCACATTCCTGACTGTTTTCAAGCCTATTTCTTCTACTCTAGTCAGATAAATGTGCTTTAGGGACAAATTCTTTAATAGGTGTGGTAAAGGGTTAGCATGCTGGAATTATCATAGGAATTAATTGTTTCAATTAGGAGATGATTTATAAGCTGAATGTATCATTGTCTATGTTTATGACATACAGATATATGTCTACATCTCTAACTCTAAATTGCATACCTACTCATGGTTTATAAATGTTGATATGGCCCAAAGTGTGGAGGGGAAAGAGAAGGAGAAAGCATTTAATTTTTTCATTAACGATGTTGATATTTTCTTTAGAAACTAGAAGTCAAACTTTGATACTGCTGCTGAAAGTTCTGTGTTGATATTAGTGCCATCTGTTAAATCATTTTTTGTGATTTACTGAGGACATATATTTCAAGAAATAACTGCTGTTTTTTCAAACAATATTTAATTGTCTTTAATTAGTGTTCAGGCACTATAAAAAAGCATGTTAATATATAATAATGGATGATAATCACATACAAACACTGAGGTAGCAGGGATTTTCTGATATATCAATGTTTTTATGGGAAATTATTTTTTCTTTTCCTTTTTCAAGATAGGCTTTTCCGTTTAGAAGAGATATGAAAGATGCCATCTTAACGCTTAAAATAAACTTGCATATAAACAATCATTATTCCGTGTGGACATGTTACTCTGAGAACAAATTTTTAGAATACAGACCCATGAGGACAGTAAACTGCAGTAAATAGTCCATGTTTTTTTTAATGATGTAGCAAATTTTATTGTTCACTGTCTTAACTGTGTTCTCACCCTGGTTTATAATTTTCAACTGAAATCCCAGGTATATATGTACAGTCTCTTATATGGTTTTTCAGAACAGGTAAATATCACAGCAGAGATTTTCCATTTCCCTTTTGAGCTTCATTTGTAAAATGATTTGTGTTTCTATACAAATAACTATTTCTTCAGAAATACTTTTAAAACATAATAGGTACATGTCATTCTACTGCTTAAAATCTTTCAATGGCTTCCTGATGCATTCAAGATAAAATTCATAGATAAATCCATAGTATGGACTCTGACAATTAGCATAATCCAGATTTTAACTAGTATAGACCCTCTAAGGACTCCTTTCCACGTGTACTTTCCTTTTGCTCACCACATATCCTGTTAACCTGGCGTTCTTTCAGTTACTCAAACTCCCAGTATGCTTGCTACTTTAAGCATGTATTATTCACGTTACCTGGCATGTTTTTACTACCATTTTTCTCCTGGTATCGGTTCTCAGCCATATTGTTCTCATGCTGATCATGCAGAAAATAGTTATGAATGCTTACTAAATGCCAGACACTATTCTAGTCACTAGTAATCCAGTAGTGAATACAAAAGATAAAGTCCAGGCCTACCTAGAGCTTATATTCTAGTACACCAGAAACAATACATTGAATACATTGGTATGAATAGGATGCCAAGAAGTGATAAGAGCTATGGAAAAAAAAAAAAAAACACAGCAAGATAGAAAATAGAATGGAAATAGGTACAATTTTAAATACAGTGTTTAGAGAAGGCCTTCTTACGAAGGTTACATTTGAGCAGCAACCTAAATCACAAAAAAGTGAGCCATGCAAAAATCTGGAATAGAATGATCCAAGAATAGAGAATGGCATGGCAAAAATGCTGAAGAAAGCATTAGTATTATATTTTCAAAGATGAATAGGAAGGCCAGTAGGGATAGAGCCATAGATGGTATAGACAAGAGGAAACTAAAGACTAGATTATGTAGGTTCCATTGTCCGTATGTTGTATTTTGTATTTATAATTTAAATTCATTGTATATTTTAAGGAAGAAAGTGATATGATCTGAATTATCATTAAAAAGCATCACTGTGGCTACTAAGTGATAGCCTCTGAGAGATTTAGTAGACAGTTCTTGTCATATAACAAATCACCTCAAAAATAAAAGTACAGTGGAGGAAGAAAGAAGCCAAGGATGGTGAGGTGGCATACAAAATGGTGACTTACCATGGCAGCACATGAAAGAGAAGTTTCTAAGATGAGGAACAAGGCTAGGGTACTCACTCTAGCCACTTTTATTCAGTATGGTACTGGAAGTTCTAGACAGAACAATTAGACAAGAAAAAGCAAAAGGGCATCCACATTGGAAAGAAAAAAATTATCTCTGTTTGCAGATGACATGATCTTGTATGTAAAAAACTAAAGATTGCATACACATACAATTAGAAGTAATAACCAAATTCAGCAAAGTTGCAGGATACAAAATCAGCATACAAAACTCAGTTGCATCTTTATACACTAACAATGAACTATCTAAAGAATAAATTATGAAAACAATTGTATTTACAATAGCATAAAAAGGATAAATACTTAAAAATAAACTTATCTAAAGAGGTAAAAGACTTCTACACTGAAAACTACAAACATTGATGAAAGAAATTAAAGAATACACAAATATAGAAATAAAAGCCAAATAGACAAGTGTGACTATATCAAACTCAAAAGCTTCTGAATAGCAAAGGAAACAACAAAGTGAAAAGACAATCTACAGAATGGAGAAAATATTTCAAGCCCTGTATTTGATAAAAGGGTAATATCCAAATTATATAAAGGGACCCCTACAACTTAATAGCAAAAAAGAACAAAACCACAAAACAACCTGATTTTTAAAATGGGCAAAGGACTTCAAGCAATATTTCTCCAAAGAAGACATACAAATGGCCAATAGGTATATGAAACTATGCTCAATATCACTAATTATCAGGGAAATGCAAATAAACCATACAAGATATCACCTCACACATGTTAGGATGGCCATTAT
This sequence comes from Platanista minor, assembly GCA_004363435.1. Lineage (NCBI taxonomy): Eukaryota > Metazoa > Chordata > Mammalia > Artiodactyla > Platanistidae > Platanista > Platanista minor. The sequence continues at coordinate 11,568 of RJWK010054236.1, forward strand.
AAAACAAACTCTTGTGTGCTACTGGTCGGAATGTAAAATGGTGCAGCTGCTATAGAAAACAGTATGGCAGTTATTCAAAAATTTAAAAATGGAAGTACCACATGATTCAGAAGTTCCAATTCTGGATGTAAATTCTAATATGTCACAGGAGGACAAATACTGCATGATTCCACTTATATGAGGTACCTAAAATAGCCAAATTCATAGAAATAGAGAATATAATGGTTGTTGCCAAAGGTTTGGGGGAGATGGAAATGGGGAGTTGCTCTTCAATGGATTTAAACTTCAGTTATTCAAGATGAATAAATTCTAGAGATATGTTGGACATTATGCCTATAGCTAACAATATCATATTTTACACTTAACACTTTGCTAAGAGAGTAGGACTCATGTTAAAATTTACCACAATAATAATTTAAAATCCTAGTTAAGAATGTAAGTGATGGGCTTCCCTGGTGGCACAGTGGTTGAGAGTCCGCCTGCCGATGCAGGGGACACAGGTTCGTGCCCCGGTCTGGGAAGATCCCACATGCCGTGGAGCAGCTGGTTCCGTGAGCCATGGCCGCTGAGCCTGCGGGTCCGGAGCCTGTGCTCCGCAATGGGAGAGGCCACAACAGTGAGAGGCCCGCATATCGCAAAAAAAAAGAATGTAAGTGATGATGTGAAAAAAGTTAATGTGATAGTGCCTGGTAGAGTTCAAATTTTGTAGAAGGGTAGTATCAAAAGAAATGGACCAGAAAGAGGGGGTAGTCACAGAGAATGATGATTTCATTTGAGGCTTGAATGTGGTGACATTATTGGTAGTGTTTAAGATATGAACGTAGGAGTCGAGAGGTGAGAAAAGGTTAGGAATAAACCACTGTAGGTGAGGAAGTCAAGAAAATAAAAGACCAGGGTGCTGGGACAATCAGAATGAATAATAAAATCACAAGCCCTGTGTAATAATGAATAAAAATCTAGAAAACAGAATTCAAATGTCTTCAAGAAAGAGAGCATAACAGCGAGAATAGTGTATATTTGCAATGTGCAGAGAGAGTTGGTATCATGTGTTTTAGAGTAACTAAATTTCATTGGAAAGAAGGGAAACACTGATCTGGAAATAGAAATAAAAAGCAAAGATAGATGACATAGGTGGTTGTGGTGGGGTTGGGGTTATGTGTCACAAGCATGATGAAATCAGTGCATCTTCTCCCTTCAACATATAATGGGGTCTCAATAAATACCTACTGAATGAAAGAATGCTAAGTATAAAAATGAATCAATTCAGATGAAAGAGAAGGGGCTCCGGTCTTTTCTTAGTTAGTTTGGGCTGCTATAACAAAAATACCATTGAGTGCGTGGCTTAAACAAACATTTATTTCTCACAATTCTGGAGGCAAGAAGTCCCAGATCAAGATGGCAACAGATATGGTGTCTTGTAAGTCTGCTTCCTCACCAGACATCATAGGCCATCTTTTTGCTGTGTCCTCAAATGGCAGAAGGGGCTAGAGAGTTCTCTGGAGTCTCTTTTATAAGGGTGCTAATCCTATTCATAAGGGCTCCACACTCATGACCTAATCACCTTTGAAAGGCCTCATCTCCAAATACCATCACATTGGGGGATTAGGATTTCAACATAGAAATTTGGAGGGAACACAAGCCTGAAACTCTGATATTAAGAAAATTTAGATATAATTTGTTTCTTACTAATAAAAAATGTTTAGGCTAGATTTATAAGTATGATATTTGTTGAAAATAGTACTATTTGTAATATTATTATCACATTCAGTTCTTTAAAGATATTGGCAATTGAGAATATTCTATGACCATAAAACAAGCAACTTTTTCTAATTTTAGTTCCTAGTACTCCCTGGAATTTCAGCCAACACTAGTTATTCTGAAAATGCACACTTTTGTATCTTCTTTACCTATTTTTATATATTTAAATGTATTTCAAAGTTGTAAGCTTTTTTCTTGAGTATCTTCATATTGTTACAGTAATATTCTAAATATCATTTTATTGCTTTTGTGATTTTTTGATAGTATATGAAATATATTAGTAAGATTACTATAGTACTAATGACCTTTTTTATTCCTGCCTTTACAAGTTTTATTATTTTCTTCTTCTAATTTTTGTCTTAGCATTCTAAAACCCATTACTTATTATTAAAATGATATGCATATTATGTGCATGTTTAAAATATTCTTGAGTTTATTTAGGAAAACAATATAAATAAAATATGCTTCTGCCCTGATTTTCAATAAAACTATTTACAATAGTGAAAAGGGAATTCAGATAAATTATCATATGGAACTTTTAAACATAGTGAATAACATTCTCCTTTCAGTGGCATTTGCTCCTATAAACAGAACTTTTGTTGACACCTGTGGATGTTGCTGTTTGGCTAAAAGAAAAAGTGTAGAATGGATTACAAAATTATGAACTCTTGAGATCAGGAACATAGGGAGGCAACCTATGAAGACAGGGAAGTTGGCAGCAAAAAGAATTTTAAGAAAGTTGGAGGAAAATTATTGAGCTCTACTTTAGGTAGTTTTCTTAAAGAAAATTTAAAAATCTTATGCAGATATTTTATAGATAATAGAAAGTAAGTAAAAGTCTACAAGCTGATGTATTCCTCTGGGAAAAGTAATATATTGTAACAATGTGAAAGACATAATATGCTGTACAATTCAACAAAGCCAGTGGGAGATTGTACTGAGTACACTGGCCCATGCTTAAATCACAAAATCAATAAAGATTTGCCTCTATATGGGAAGGCCTTCAGAAGATAAATTTCAGGGTACTAACACTAAATAATTATTTTTTTATCTACAGTATACTGAAAATAAAATAATTTTGTAGGTGGTATACAAAACATCTTTCAATATTAAAAACATTTGGAAGAATTTTTAGACATCATCAGTTTTAGTAAACACTTATTAAATAACTAATGTGTATATAAGACTATGCTAAATCTTTGGATGTAGGACATTTTGGTTTTCAATTCGTATTTTGCTCTTTGCTAATAAAAACCCCAATAGAATCATAATCATTTAAACTCCTCTTTCAGCCTGGGTTTTTTTCCTACTTATATGATTTTAAATATGTTGTTATGTAACTTATTTTTTCTTGCATAAAATGAATTTATCCTGAAGTTGAAATACTGTGTCAATCATGCTGTTAGATATTCTTCAAAATGCAATATGCATTTAACAGATAAAAAGAAAAGGAAGTAAACCATTTGCAAGCACTCTAAACAAACTTCCAGACATTGTTTCATGAGCACAATCAACTCATTAAGGCAACATGGAATGAATTAAGATATAGATCAAAATGACTATGATATGAGCTTTAAAATATGCATTTAATATCAGCAGCCTTAAAATACTATTACAATGATCTTACTGAGCAGTGACTAAATTTTTACATATTCAATTATTTGGAGCATAAAAATAATTCTAGAAATATTTTGTGGAAAATAATTGGGTGATACATGGGAAACACAACTGGTTTTTCACCACTAAGACAATGTTATAGAAAAGAT
>RJWK010054237.1:0-15090 GCA_004363435.1 Platanista minor
AAAAAAAAAAAAAAAAAAAAAAAAAAAAAGTGTTATTATTATATTACACATTATTATAGTATGTATTATTATACTCCCCTACTCCCGAGGGTGGTGATTTCGTTTCCAGTTGTGTTTTGCTCACTGAGAGACCACTGTGGCTAGTTACGTCTGCCTGAAATCAAGCAACTAAAGCTTGAAAAATAAAACACACAGACCCTGATAAACATACTCTCTCAGACTGACCTGGAGGAGGGGACTCAGCTCCATCCTTCTAGTTGTTAATTTTCAAAGAGGCTGAAATGGAAGCCCAAAATGTCTTTCATGGCCGCCAGCTAATTATATTAACGTGTTCCTCCCCACTGCCCACAGTTTTACTGATATAATTGACAATGTCATTGTCTTCGTTTAAGGTGTACAACATAATGGTTTGATAGTTGTATATGTGGCAAAATGATCACTACCATAAGTTTTTTTTAGCATCCATCACCTCACATAGTTACCCATTTTCTTTTTCTTGTGATTAGAACTTTTAAGATTACTCTTTTATCAACTTTCAAATCTACAATAGAGTATTATTAACTATAGGTTCCATGCTGTACATTACATCCCCAGAACTTAATTTATCTTATAACTGGAATTTTGTACCTTTTGACCACCTTCACCAACTCACCACCACTGCAACCACCAATCTACTATCTGTATATTAACTTGTGATTTATGAATATAAATCAAGTAGACTGCTCCTCCAGGAATGCTGGGGACAAAAGTCATTAAGGGCATAACCACGAACTGGATTAGACACAGGGGTTGTTTTAGGCACACTATGGAAAGGACAGGCTCTAATATAAACAGCTCTCCTCACCTCAAATACCCCAGAATGGCCACAGCCTCTAGGCAAGAACTGAAGCGGATAGGAGTCTGAGGAAGCATGGCAGCTTTCTGCTCAAAGCTGGGGTTCCTTCTTTACCACAGCTCAAATATGTGACATTTACCTAATAGAGACTATTTTAGACATTCTTACCTCGGTTTTTTTCTGTGTATTCTGGCCACACCACGCGGCATGTGGGATCTTAGTTCCCTAACCAGGGATAGAATCAACACCTCCTGCAATGGAAGCGCCGACTCTTAACCACTGGACCGCTAGGGAAGTCCTTACCTTTCATTCTTAAAAACACTCTACAGCTGACATAATTTACTGGAATGTTATGGCACCCTAGCAAATAAAAACCAAAATCTTGATATAATCACTCAGCAAACATCAATACATAAAAAGCAACTTAACATATTAAACAACTTCTTTTTGATACTTACTTGCATATTTGTTCATAGCCTTGTGATGTAATTAAGACTTTCACACTAGATTCATAAACATCATTAATATTTGACCAATGAGCCTGTATCTGAGGATCTTCAATGCGACTTGCTAAGCTGTCAATGGTTGCAGCAGTTCTTTTAAAGAAAATAAGTTAAAATTTTTATAAAGTTACCATATAAAATAATAAGATGATAAGTCACTTATCAGTTTTACGGTTATCTGAAAAACAGATGACTACTTTTTGAAAATACCATCATTTGAAAAGCAAAGATTTTAAAGAAAAGTCCGATGTAGCTCTGATGTGCTGGTTTTCAGTTTGACATCACCGCACATTCTCATGCCACGTTGATTTCCTTTTAACTCCATTTGTTTTCTGCCACTCAGAAAATCTTACCAGAACACAAGTGAGGAGGATACTTCCAGGGTACTAACCTCAGCTCTGTAAAGAATACAAATTACTCATAAATATCAGTACTTGGTCCCTGGTAACAAGTGACTTGGGACATACCCGCACCTGGAATTAAAATTCCATTACTGTCATGGAATTATAATCATTTTCAAGAGAACCTAGAGAGACTTATTGCACAATTAAAACCTATACTCCAAGAAAGATAAATATGGTAAGCATAAATGAAAAATAAGATGCATCAGGTGATAATTATGTACCAACTACTATAATAAGTGCTTTCATGAATTATTTTAACCTTACATACAAGAGCAGACACTACGATTATTACCTCCATTTTTCAGAAGGAACAAAAGCAGTTTAGAAATGTTTAGCAACCTGCCCGAAGTTTGTAACTATTTGGGGCACAAAACTTGGAAGTCTAACTCCAGAACCAATAATTGTTCCTTTGTATTTTATACACACTAATGAAAAGCCACTGCCTAGAACAAAAGCATAAATTATGTTAAGTTAACCAAATTACTGAGATCCTCAGTTTCTAAAATTTGCTTCTAGCATTTTACTGGAAAGAGAAGGAGAAGCCAGGAGGAAGTGGAAGAAATGAGACTAGCTACTGAGGACGAGGGGTTTTTATCCCAACAGGCTTGGGCTTCGGTCTTTTCGCCTGCTTCTGCTCGAGCACTGGTTTCTTTCGATCCCTTTTTTACTTTACCTTCTTTTTCTGTGATTTGTTTCCCTGGCAGTGCCTCAAAAATTTTTACAGCAGGTAAGTACGTATGTGAGAGTTTTGATCTCAGTATTGTATCTATCAACAAACTGGGAATAAAAGTATCTAGCAGGATTCACTTTGTTATACAGAAGAAACTAACACAACAACGTAAAGCAGTTATACTCCAATAAATATGTGAAGAAAAAAAAAAAGTATCTAGCAATTGAGAACTGTCAAAAGAAATCATGGATTAGTCACACAATGGGCTATTACATAGCTATTAAAATATCTCTGAAGGCAGGGTGTAAAACTTCATGATACCAGATTTATTAAAAAATAAAAAAGATACACATGCCCTGACACATATACTATTGACCCATGAACAATGGGTTTGAAATGCACCTGTCCACTTATAAGAGAATTTTTTTTCACTAAATAATTACTACAATACTGCACAATCTTTGGTTGGTTGAATCCACGAATGCAAAACCTGGGAAAAGGAGGAACTGCCTATTGGTGTCCAACTGTAAGCTCAACTGCACAGAGAGGGTGGCACCCCTAACCCCCGTGTTGCTCAAGGCTCAAATGTATGTAAAAATATATGACTGTTAACTGTACGGAATTATACAGATGGGCTGATACATTTGGAACATTATTTCTATATCTAAGGGGAGAAAAGGGAATATTTTTAAAACTTTGCTGTTTCCAAGATTACAACTACTATTCAGAAATTTATAAGCATTCTAAAGATAATTTTTTCCATGCCCTTCATTTATTTCAGGGAATATTTAACTTTATGGTTAGTCAGAAATTTGCAAGATTAACAATATACTCAAATTAATAGCTTTTATAACAGACAGTAACAACAATAATCTAACATATAATATTCTTACTGTTTATAAGGAACTTCTGCATGTATTATTCAATTTGATCCTAAGACCAGACTTCTTTACCCGCAGTTGACAGAGAAAAAGAGGGCCACAGATATTAGCTAACTTGCCCAGTTACTTAGCAAATCATTGAGCCCTGGCTTAAATGCATCTTTTACCCTAAACTCCTTACTCCTTTCACTGTATCATGCTGTTGTCTCTAACATGTCTTCCTAATTCATTTTACTAAAAGTTTCCATTCTGAGACCAAAGACTAATATGCTAATAAAACCATGACTGTATTAACAGGAAAAAACCAAAAATCAAGAATAAAATGTCATTCACAAAAACAGTGTGCCCACTCCTGTTGAGTACCACCAAGGCGCAATCATGAATGAAGTAAAAACAGACCTCTTCACTAAGTGCCAATAATAAAATAGAAGAGCACCCTTTAGCATTTGGAAGTGATACATTCATTTAGGTCCAATCATGCAAGTTTTTTTGGTAAATGATGTATATGGAAGAAAGAAAATGAGCTTTGGGGTTACAAAAACGTGGGCATAAATCCTGATTTTGCTAACCTTTTAGCTGTGTAACCTTCAGCATGTTGCACAACTTCTCTAAACCCCAATCTTCTTATCAGTAGAAATGGCTTAACATGATCTGCCCCAGAGCTAAGGATTAAATAAGTCAACATATAGGAGAGTGCCTTCCAAAGTCCTAAAATGTGTGACAACCAAAAAATATGGAAAGCTTCAAAAAAGGTTTAAATCAGTTCAGGAAGAGCATCCCATGGATGGGTTACTGAAGAAAGTTTGGTGTCCCACAGCAGGTTCCTAGTCAGTCGTCTTTGGAAACATTAGTGCCAGTGTTAGAAACAATATATTAAGTTACATGGGCAATGGCGCTAAGTCTTCCCCAAACTTGACAGGACCATCTACGACCATAAACTCTTCTACCATAGCCACTTCATCTCCCCGGAAAAAAAATTAAATCATGCCAAAAATAATGTAACTAATAAAGATAACTAACAAAGGAAAAAGGACTGCAGTTTCAAAGAAAAATAGTAACTCTGTCCTTACCTACTCCTCAGAAATATATGCTTTGCTTGTTTAATTATTTTTTCCAGGAGCCCTTCACTTGACTGTATTGAACTAATTTCATTTTTATCGAAAGCTTGAGGACCCGAAAGTCTCATCCTCTTGTGGCCGAAAGGTGCACTTGCTGGATGCGGCATCATGATGGAACTCAAGGTCTGTTTGTGAAACTGTAACAAGAACAGCGGTTTTAAACAGCCAATACCCACATATTAACTACACAATGTTCGATCAAAACATGGCTCATGTTTTGGAAACATGAAAGCAATGGATAGGAACCACAGATAAAGGCAGTCTTGGCACACAGATAAATGTTAACATCTACTAGGCCACATTTAATGTGAGTTTGTAGAGAGAAGGGTCCCTCTCAAGCTGCTGTTTTTATTTTAAAAGTTTTAAAGTAGAAAAACAAATATTCTTTAATAAGTCTCATTGACAGAAAACATGAAATCAATAGATAATTATTCCACCATACCCTAAATTAGAGGTTCCCAAACCTGGCTACAACAGAACCATCTGAGGAACATAAAAAAATACTGATTCTTGCACCACCACAAATGAATGAACCAGATTTTGGGGTGAGGCAGAAAAGGCTGGAATATGTACTTCTATTAAAAGATTTTCAGGGGAGTCTTTTGAAATTAGCCTAAACTGTGAACCAGCACTCTGGAAACATAGTTCTAGATGATGTGTAAGTAGAATACATCCTGAAATAACTCAGGTAATCCTTTTCAGGGGCTCTGGCAAGATATCTTCCCTGATTACCCACTCAGAATACCCTCTAGTGTGCATTTCTTACACCTCTCTATAAAACTTGTGGTGTATTTCTGCCACTAGAAGCTATGTCTGGAGAAAGAGACTGTATTCTGATTATCTCTGTATTCCCTGAGCCCATAGCAAGGATCTTTCACAGCACAGCTAGTGAATGTCATCGCTAGATGAATAATGAGGACTCAGCAGAGGGGAGTGTGTGTACATTCACTGCAGTATCTGATACTCTTACCACAATGCAAGGAAAAACATTTACTTCATTACCTCTCTAATCAGTAGATGCAAATTATGCTCTAGGACATAAAGATGGTCCTCTGGACTTTGCTTCTCGGTAGCAGATTTTTGGGATTTCTTATCACTTGAAGAATGGCACAAAGAAATAGATAACTGCAAGCCTATTTATAAAAATAAGTAGGACAGATGTGGAAAGGCACAAACTGTTTTCATAAAGTATAATCACAGCCCATTCTCAAAAGATACATTCTGAACTTTAAGAGGATCAACATTTTTACACTTTCGTGATCAACATTTTTACACCAAAATGACTACACATGAATATGATAAACTACCATATATTTTAACAATTCAAATTCTGTTCACCTACAATGTGGCTGCTGACCTTGAGCTGTGGCTAAAGATAGGTGAACAGAAACTATATGTTAATTTATTTCTTCTAGATTTTAAATTAAAAACGAAACAAAACACAGAGTTAACATCTGGTCTTACTGACTAGAAGACAGATATCGTTCCCTGTTCCCATGAGAATCAGGATGAAATTTTTCACTCCTAATACATATTCCCTTGACAAGATCTAAGAAGATGCTCAGAATTTATATAAAAAACAAGTGCAGCTAATTACAAATTGATCTCTAGGTAAGTCTAACTGCTTTTGAATAATAGTTTAAATTCAATCTCCACAAATTTAGGAATACTATGGATATTTTAATTATGCATTTTCTAAACAGAAACACTAAGTGGAAAACATACATGCACCCCAATGTTCATAGCAGCATTATTTACCATTGCCAAGATATGAAAGCAAAGTAAGTGTCCATCAACAGATAAATGGATAAAGAAAACGTATTGTATATATATACAATGGAATACTACTTAGCCATTAAAAAAAAGAATGAAATTTTGTCCTCTGCAACATGGGTGGAGTTTGAGAGTATTATGTTAAGTGAAATTAGTCACAGAAAGACAAACACTGTGTAACACTTATATATGGAATCTAAAAAATAAAACAAACTAGTGAATATAACAAAAAATAAACAAACACAGATAGAGAGAACCTAGTGGTTACTAGTGGGGAGGAGGCAGGAAGGGCAATGTAGGGACAGGGGATTAAGAGGTACAAACCACTATGTATAAAATAAGTAAGTTACAAGGGTATATTGTACAACACAGGGAATATAGCCAATATTTTATAACAACTACCAACGGAATATAACCTTTAAAAATTGTGAATCACTATGTTGTACACCTGAAACTTACATAATATTATACATTAACTATACCTCAATAAAAAAATAAAAAATAGGGACTTCCCTGGTGGCAAAGACTCCACGCTCCCAATGCCAGGGGCCTGGGTTCGATCCCTGGTCAGGAAACTCGATCCCACATGCATTCCGCAACTAAGAGTTCGCATGCCGCAAATAAGCCGCAACTGAGGAGGCCGCGTGCCACAACTAAGACTCAGCGCAAACAACCAAATAAAAAAATTTAAAAATATATATTTTAAAAAATAAATAATTAAAAAAAAAAAACTAAGCATTTTCTAATTGACATCTCATTTAGACAATAAGACAGGATCCCTGAAAAATCTTCCACAAATGGTGCTGGCATAGACACCTCAAAGCAATTGTTACTGAATAACAGCCTTGCTAGGACAAACTTTAACATATATTGTTTAAAGCCCAGGAGTGACACCACTGAGGACACAGAACAGAGTCAGCAGTGCAGACGGTGTTGCATAGTTCACTGGCTGTTATTACGGACCGCACACTACCTCTTTGCTTACTGTTCCTTCAACACACCCAAATAGCTACCCGCTTTGTCCTGTTCCCCAAACCACAAAGCCCTAATTATAAATCTCAAAAGGGTAGGCTGCACTTACTTGGAAAGGGCTGAGAGATAATCTGGTTTTTCACCACAATGTGAGGGATCTGTGATTTAATTTGAACAGCTTCCCGAGAGAGCTGTGCAAAAATTTCTTTACATAGGAGAACATTTTGTGCTGCTTCTAATTTTGTCTGCCAATGTGGGGAACCTGAAAGGCAGGGAACATATGTATGTATTAATTAACTAATTATATTAGGTATTAACTAGCTTAAATGATGATCTGGATACATATGACAAAAGTTTAGACAACAGTGCATTATGGCATATAAAACATTTTACTTCTTTTACACAAAGAAAACTGGTAAATAAGTTCAATCTTTAAAAAAAGATCACACAGCTATTCACTAATGGTTAATTAACAAATTATAAATACTTACATTTCTAATTGCTCTTATTCCTAAGTACCTATTTTTCCTATCTATGTTTATCTTCAGTTCATTTGTAAATATAAGCTTAGATAAGACCAGAAGTTAGAGGATAGAACATAACTATACCTGATTTGGATTTAGGCAAAGGTCGTTTGAAGAGGTTAACTGTGCCAAGATCACCTATGTCCGGAGCCTGTTTTTGAATTGAAACCTATGTGACAATAATAACATGAAAAAATGTTAGCAAATTAGCTTCTGGGCTATTAGTAAGAAATTACTTGAGGGCTTCCCTGGAGGCGCAGTGGTTGAGAGTCCGCCTGCTGATGCAGGGGACGCGGGTTCGTGCCCCGGTCAGGGGCACCCATCCCTGTGAGCCATGGCCGCTGAGCCTGCGCGTCCGGAGCCTGTGCTCCGCAATGGGAGAGACCACAACAGCGAGAGGCCTGCGTACTCCAAAAAAAAAAAAAAAAAAAAAAAGAAATTACTTGAAAAATACTTTGACAAATACCTTGATATATGCAGAGCCCTCTAAATCACTAGGAATCTGGACATCAAGGGGACAGTAATCTTCAGGTATTTTCTTGTCCAGATCAATATCTGTATTCTTTATTACTTCAAATGTACCATGATGGGGAAACAGAGATCCTAAAGGCGTATTAAAAATAGCAAAATCAAAACCAGTTAACATGTTAATTTAACACAAATTATTAAGCGTATAATAATATTTCACATACACATCACTGAAGCATAAATTAAGTTCCTATGAAAAACGTGTGTTTTGGGGAAAGGGAGAGGCGTGGTAAACAAAAGGAAGTAAGGAAGAAGGAGAAAAGAGTTATTGACCTTAAAAAAATAACATGCCTTAGTCTAATGGTATCGTAATAATATGAACTCTACAGGCCATCCAAACTGTTTTATTCAAATGGAGTTTTGACAAAAATGAATATAATTCTAGAAAATACTTCCATAAATTTAAACTTTGGAGATTAAAAACTTCTGGAGCTCAGTCTCTGTAATAAGGTTGCAATTAAAGGGTTCTGAATTCAGTAAGAGAAGGACAAAAGGAAAGTGTATATACCACCGTTTTTTCAACCAATTCCTAGACTTTCATGTGATGTCTTTTTATGTAGTGCATAAGTTTGGGATAGTTGTTTTGGGCTGCTGAATTACTGGAGGAGTGGGTAGATAAACGTAACTGCTGTTTTATAACAAGGGAAGATGTTCAAGATTTTCTTGCAATTAAAAACAGAATGTAATCAAATCCTTTTATAACACAGGTGACTATCCCATAGAGAGAAATTAGGTAAAGTTCTTGCACATAATTATTGGTTGGGAAGAGCTTACAGTGTTCAAAGCCAGAAAGCACTGCTTCTACAGACTACCTATTAAAATGTCAAAATGTCTTTGTCATCTCGAATTCATCTTTGTGATAGAACTTTACACCTTCAGAATTCAAAATTTCCCAATTCACATCAATGCTAAGGCATGTAGGTCCTCCAGTACTTAACTACCTCAATTTACCTTCCTTTAATTTTGGGATAATGACGGCTTGCTCTGACAAATGAATCCTTTTAAAATATCACTCTACTATTGTTACCCCAGTGATCACAGCCAGGGCTCCTTTTTTATCCCTTGACATTCAAAGTTTTTACCCCATTGAGCTGTGACACATAAACTTTTACTGTATCCTCTGAATATACTTCAGCAGCTTAAAGACAGTACCATAATTACCTCGAAAAACCTGCTATTATATATCATAGCTCAACAACAAAGAATTTATACCAAAAGATGTGAATTCAAGATATTAAACTCTGATATACTTCAACAAAGTATATTCCTTAAGTTAGTGCTGCACCTTGGCTGAATGGAAAAAGGAAGGCAGTGTTTTCACCACTGTTTCTCTTCACCCAGGATATGAAAAGAGCTTAGCAGACTTTAGGGAGAAAAACAGAATAAGGAAGAATAGAGAAGTTTCTTTTCTCCACTTATGCCCAGTTTTTGAGGGTTACTGGTAAGCCTGTGATTGAGGACTCTAACCCTACCTCCTTATTTCTGACTAAAATGTCAGTTATGGTTCAGGGTGTGTGAGCACATAAACCCTATCTCTGAACTTTCAATTAAATGTATCTAAAATGTTTTCAAATTGAATATAAACTATTTGTACATATATTTACATAGGTTGTGATAAGGGTAATTTTAGCTTTTTCAGGCTTATGGGCACAGAAATGAAAACTTCAAAATGTAACATGTAACTGAGAAATAATATTATTACAGAAGAATTTGTGGGAGTTCCCTGGCAGTCCAGTGGTTAGGACTCGGCACTTTCACTGCCAAGGGCCCAAGCTTCAGTCCCTGATCCGGGAACTAAGATGCAGCAAGCCATGCGGTGCGGCCCCCCTTCCCACCCAAAAAGGTAACATTACAACCTACCATTTATAGTTTTTGAAAAACTATATTTTAAACAATAATCTATACCTGCACTTCTGTAGCTCAGATCTCCAAGAATTTTATCTCCAACTTTTCTAAGTTTCCAGTGTTGCCTCAGTCTCAAAAGCTCAGAGTTGAAGTCTCTTTGTAGCTTATTTTCTTGGTTTTCAGTGACTGATTTAGTCAGTCTTTCTGCCCCCTTCAGTAGGATTTGTGCTGCTCCCGCAAGTGACTTCTTTTTAGATATCAACTGCAACGTCTGAGGATTCTATCAAAAACAATCCAAAAGTGTAGCTCTGTATTATTTTTTAAATGATTTTAAAATGATACACTTTTCTCAACAATAAAATACCTACTCAAGGGAAAATTTAAAAAATTAAAGAAAAGCACGGAGAAGGGCGAAAAGCACATGTAATAATGTTTGTTTTTTTAAAAAAAATAACCGCAACCTATTTCTTTGGTCAACTCAAATGAAGATTTGTGTTAAACCAAATCACCACAGCGGACTATAAATCAGAACTTAACACTGCATCAACCTGGCCCAGCCTAGGTTAGGTTCCACTCTCTGTACTGCCATTTCTCTCCTATGTATGCCACTCTCCCCCCACCCACATATACACCCTTTCGAGGCATTCAGTATACTTCATACTTCAGATCAAAGTCCATAACTGGAAAACTGATGAGAAATCAAAATCTATATATTATATATACATATATAAATATCCAAAATCACTACCAATTCATGTAGACATACTTCCAAAAAGCCAAGTTTAATAAAAGTTTTCTGGCTGCTGCATAAGAGTCAAAATAATAAAGTTTCATAAAAATGTTACAATTTTTTGATCATATTACAGAACCGAATTTTGAGTTTTTGGAGAACTCAAGAGTTAATCTTTAAATCTTCATCTGGACTTAATTTTGCATTTAAGGAAAAGGAAACAATGGGCACACAGCCTAAAAGATGGTCCTGGGACTTTCGAAAACGGCACCATTATTCAATCAAATCCCACAAATACCTGTTTTGGAGGAAGTGCATCCTGAGAGACGGGATCAAGAGTCATAAACTTTTTATCCCTAACAATACTGAGAACATCATAGAGAACACACATCTCTGTCAGGGCACTTCTCAAATTGTTCCTCACTGAATCCCAAGGCCAAAGGGAAGGTTGAAATTTCACCAACCCTAAAAAGAGAAAAAAAAAAAGAGAAATACACAGGTATTAGTTATAGAAAGCTCATTTAGAGGTTTAAAAGTACTAAAAGAAGAAATAATGAATTCTATTTTAAATTGTTCCCTCTTTTATCCCATTCTCTCCACCCTTTCTTGAATCTTGGTTAACATTTAGGTTAGTATTCCTACAATGTCAAAACAAGTATAATATCTAATTTCCTAAGTTAACTCTAACATTACAACATGATAGGCTTTCAAACAACTTTTAAAATTTATGCAAGCCTTCTTAATAACCTTTTTTTCTTCCAGCTTTCAAAACCTGAACAAGTCATTGTAGAGAATTTCCAATACACAGAAAAGTACAAAAATAAAAATGACCTATAATGGCAGCATTCAGATAGTAAACACTATTAACACATCTTCCAACCTCTTAATCACTTTTAAAAATTAAATTTCATGAATACAGGCTCACTGTACAGAGTTCAAGCAATAGAGTTATAGAGTAAAAAGTGAAAGTTTCCCTTTATTCCCCACCCCTAATTCTCTCCCCTCCTGACAGGCAGTCCCCATTAATAGTTGGGGCATACCCGTCCAAATGTTCTTCTATGCATTTACATACATATACTCCCATTTTTCTATTGCTTGCTTCTCCCCACCACCCCACCAAGTTAATATGTCCTAGAGACACTTCCAGATCTACTTCATTCTTTTAACACTGTATGATATTCTGGAACACAGATGTACAGTAAGTTTACTCATTTCTGTTTAATGGACATGGAGATTGGTTGCAACAATGTTAGCAGTGGTAAACATCTTGAACACACATCTGTGTATACGTCAACTTTTTCTGTAGGTTAAATCGTTAGCCATGATATTAGTGGTTCAAAAGAGATACACACTGGCAGTTCCCTGGTGGCCTAATGGTTCAGATTCCGGCTTTCACTACCATGGCCCGGGTTCAATCCCTGGTCAGGGAACTGAGATCGCACAAGCTGCGAGGCGTGGCCAAAAACAAACAAAAACAAGCAAACAAAAGAGATGAACATTTAAAGATTCTGATACATAATGAACTGCCGAACTGTCACCCAAAAGGCTCTAAAAATTCACATTACCAACACGAGATATTAACAATCTTTTTAAATTGCTACTAATCTTATGCATGAAAATAGTACCTTAATATTTTCATTTGCTTCTCCCTACTAGTGAGATCTGAAGTCTTTTCTCTGTGAGCAAACTGTTTATATCTTTGGCCTATTTTTCCAATGAATTGTCTTTTTCTTTTCAGTTTCAAGGGACTCTTTGAACATAAGGGGTATCAACCACTTGTGTGTCATATGTGTTGCATATACTTTTCCCAGTCTGTCATTTATCTTTTTACTTTGTTTATGGCATATTTTTCCATTATTATTTTAAAATTTTATGTAATTAATATACCTATTATTATACCTATCTTTTCTTTTATAATGTCTGTGTTTCTTATCTTGCTTAAGAAGATCTCTCCTAATCCCGAAGTTATATGATTATAACTTCTTTCCAATATTTTGTTTTATTCTCTTCACTTGCATTTCAATCCTTGCGGAAATATTTCTGTGTGAAGTCTGAGGTAGTATTTACCTTTTACTCCCAAACGGATCCCTAACTGTCCTAACACGACTGACTTGAAATGACATCTTTAAATGCCCACTTACACAGGGTTTCTTCACATAACTAAATCAAGAACTGTTAATGTTTTTTTATTGTTGACAATAAGAATACAAAAACCACACATACTTTTTCTATAGTTCTCTAACTAGTTTTATTTTCCTTATAATCCATTTACTATATAGCATCCAGAGTGATCTTTTGTAAACAAAATCGTCTGTCTACTTAAAATCCTTCAAACTTTCAGCTGTCGTTCTAATAAAAACCAAGTGCTTATCCTGGCCTACTGGCTCTAAATGGTTTGGCATCTGCCTACCTCTTAGATCTCATCACATATTGCAGTCAACACAAATGTCCTTTCAGTAGGTGTTACTATAATCATCCACCTTGCACAGGGACACAAAGTAACTAGTCCAAGGTCACACAGCTAATACGTATCACAGCCGAGATGTGAACTACAGGGCTCTTAACCAGGTGTGCCACATTAGAGACGCTCTATTAAAAACGTAAGCACTTCACCAGTGACAGTGTCCCTCAAGCGCTCCCACTCAAGGAAACCTGCAGAAGAATAAGGAGTATTAAGAGTCAAGCAGTGCCCTAAATTGTCCAGGTGACGAAGAGCACAATTAATGTTTCGCGAACCTACGTTCGAAGTACTTCCACGCACAGCATCTCACCTGGCGCAGGAGAGACAGAGTGACATTACCTGGGCGGGTACCGGGACCCCCAGGCCCGCCCAGCAGACTCGAGCAACAGACGTGGGCCTTACCTTCCTCGTCGTCCTGGTCCGCGCTGGACCCGGCGCCCGCCCAGTCCTGCGCGTCGCCATCAGCCCCCGCCGCCTCCTCCTCCTCGGAGCCCGAACCCTGGCTGAAGTCGATCCGCTGGGCCAGACGCGCCAGATTCTGGGACATGGACAGCGGCTGCAGGTACGTCTCAGTGCCATCCAGGCCCACCTCCTGGACCTGCTTCTCGCAGGCTGACTCAATACTGATCCGCACAGCGCGCACCCCAGACATGCTGGCGGCGTCGGCAGGACCCCAGCGCCAGCCGAAAACCGAGGGAGGAAGTATGTGCGCCTCTGTGGGGAGCCGGGAACCGCGCCCTGGAGAAGCTTTTGGGAAACCAAACCCTGCTCTAGAGCCGGAAACAAAGACGAGAGCGCTGAGACTTCCCCAGAATGCACTGCAGGCCCCTTCGCGCTCCCCCCTCACCCCTCGTAGGAGTCTCGCGGAAGGAAGCCGGCGGACGCGGGAACTCCGCACTTCCGGACGAGCGCTTCCGGTGAATCCCACTACGTCGTCCGGAGAAGCTTCCTTGTCTGTAAGAGGCGTGGCTGGCGGTGGGAGGTTGGGATCCGGGTGCAGAGAGCTTGGGGAGGCGGGTCCCTGATGTCCACTTCCGTTTTAAGTGTTGCTTGTTGGAGAGTGATGTTGGATAGAAGGATGAAGACGACCGAAAAGAGGTAGGGAAAAGAAGATGAATGGGCCCCTGGATCCTAGCAGCGAGAGGCCCTCTGAGAATGCTGAGATTTGAGGGCTTACACCTGGGGTAGAAACAACATGTCTGGAGAGTTAGAAAATAGGGGCGTAGTTTGAGGAAAACAATGAATTGTGCTTATCACTACTTAACATTATACTGCATAATTAGTTTATCTCAACTCCCGTTAGTGGTAAACTCCATGACGGAGACTATCTCTGACGTGTAATATGCGCATATTTCTTTCATGCCTGAGTTAAAATAATATTTATAAGATTAAGAAGCACTGATGTGGGCGTGGGGGTGGTGGGAGGTGGTGGGATGAATTGGGAGATTGGGATTGATCTATATACTATATATATATATATATTAATATGTAGAAGATAGATAACTAATAAGAACCTGCCGTATAAAAAAAATAAAATTCAGAAAAAATATTTTTTAAAAAAGCACTGATGAGGCTCTGAGTCCCTGAGAAAGTATTTCATCAGTAGTAATTCCACAGGGGAAGATGAATTCTTTTATGTTACAAAACTCAATTTAAGGAATTATGTGTATCATTTATCATGAGTCTCTCCAAGTTTTGTGCTAAGGTATATTTAAGTTTTTCAACTTCTTTTCTAAGGTATTTAGGAAAATACGGTTGTCATGGCGTCAGTCTCTACCTAAACAATACATGTGGGGTGTTTGTTGGGGGTGTGTGTGAATTTTCGAGGGAGGAAGCTCAACGTCGG
>RJWK010054238.1:0-15090 GCA_004363435.1 Platanista minor
AGTGGCATGGACATATGTACACTACCAAACGTAAAATCGATAGCTAGTGGGAAACAGCCGCATGGCACAGGGAGATAAGCTCAATGCTTTGTGATCACCTGGATGGGTGGGATGGGGAGGGTGGGAGGGAGGGAGACACAAGAGGGAGGAGATATGGGAACATATGTATATGTATAATTGATTCACTTTGTTATAAAGCAGAAACTAACACCATTGTAAAGCAAGTATACTCCAATAAAGATGTTAAAAAATAAATAAAATAGATATTGAAACTAAAAAAAAAAAAAAAAAAAGAATATATAAACAGACCAATGACAAGTGATGGAATTGAAACTGTGATTAAAAATCTTCCAACAAAAGTCCAGGACCAAATGGCTTCACAGGCTAATTCTACCAAATATTTGGAGAAGAGCTGACACCTATCCTTCTCAAACTCTTCCAAAAAACTGCAGAGGAAGGAACACTCCAAAACTCATTCTAAGAGGCTACCATCACCCTGATACGAAAATCAAAGATATCAGAAAATAAGCAAATTAAAGACCAATATCACTGATGAATATAGATACAAAAATACTCAACAAAATACTACCAAACAGAATCCAAGAACACATTAAAAGGATCATACACAAATCAAGTAGGATTTGTCCCAAGGATGCAAGGATTCTTCAGTATATGCAAATCAATTAATGTGATACACCATATTAACAAATTGAAGAATAAAAGCCATGTTATTATCTCAATAGATGCAGGAATAGCTTTTGACAAAATTCAACATCCATTTATAAAAACTATCCAGAAAGTGGGCATAGAGGGAACCTACTTCAACATAATAAAAGCCATATACAACAAACCTACAGCAAACATCATTCTCAATGATGAAAAACTAAAAGCATTTTCTCTAAGATTAGGAAATAGACAAGGATATCAACTCTTGCCACTTTTATTCAACATAGTTTTGGAAGTACTAGCCATGGCAATCAGAGAAGTTAAAGAAATAAAAGGGACCCAAATCGGAAAAGAAGAAGTAAAACTGTCACTGTTTGCAGATGACATGGTACTCTACATACAAAATCCTAAAAATGCTACCAGAAAACTACTGGAGCTCATCCATGAATCTGGTAAAGTTGCAGAATACAAAATAATACACAGAAATCTCTTGCATTCCTATACACTAACAACGAAAGATCAGAAAGAGAAATTAGAGAAACAATCCCATATCCCACTGCGTCAAAATGAATAAAATACCTAGAAATAAATCTACCTAAGGAGGCAAAAGACCTGTACTCATAAAACTATAAGATACTGAAGAAAGAAATCAGAGATGACAGAAACAGATGGAGAGATATACCATGTTCTTGGACTGAAAGAATCAATATTGTCAAAATGACTGTATGGCCCAAAGTAATCTACACATTCAATGCAATCCCTATCAAATTACCAAAAGCATTTTTCACAGAATTAGAACAAAAAATTTTACAATTTGTATGGAAACACAAAAGATCCCAAATAGCCAAAGCAATCTTGACAAAGAAAAATGGAGCTGGAGGAATCAGGCTCCCTGACTTCAGACTATCATAAAAAGGCACATTAATCAAGACAGTATAGCACTGGCACAAAAAGAGAAATACAGTTCAGTGGAACAGGATAGAAAGCCCAGATTAAAACCCAAGCACCTATGGACACCTCAACTATGACAAAGGCGGCAACAATACACAATGGAAAAAAGACAGTCTCTTCAATAAGTGGTGCTGGGAAAACTGGACAACTACATGTAAAAGAATGAAATTATAACATTCTCTACCACCATACACAAGAATAAACTCAAAATGGATTAAAGACATAAATGTAAAGCCAGACACTATAAAACTCTTTGAGGAAAACTTAGGGAAAACACTCTTTGATGTAAACCGCAGCAATATTGTTTTTGATCCACCTCCTAGACTAATGCAATAAAAACTAAACAAATGGGATCTAATTAAACTTGAAAGCCTTTGCATAGCAGAAGAAACCATAAAGAAGACGAAAAGATAACCCTCAGAATGGGACAAAATATTTGCAAACGATTATTCTACAAAATATACAAATAGTTCATGCAGCTCAATATCAGAAAAACAAATAACCCAATCAAAAAATGGGCGGAATATCTAAATAAACATCTCCCCAAAGAAGACATACAGATGGCAAAAGCACATGAAAAGATGCTCAACATTACTATTATTCGAGAAATGAAAATCAAAACTCCAATGAAGTATCACCTCACACTGGTCAGATGGCCATCATCAAAAAATCTACAAACAATAAATGCTGCAGAGAGGCTGTGGAGAAAAGGGAATCCTCCTACACTGTTGGTGAGAATGTAAATGCAGCCACTATGGAAAACAGTATGGAGGTTCCTTATAAAACTAAAAATAGAACTACCATATGACCCAGCAATCCCACTCCTGGGCATATACCCAAAGAAAACCATAATTCACAAAGATACATGCACCCCAATGCTCACTGCAGCAGTATTTACAGTTGCCAAGACATGGAAGCAACCTAAATGTCCATCAACAGAGGAATGGATAAAGCACATGTGGTACATATATACAACGGAGTATTACTCAGCAATAAAAAAGAAGAAAATAATGCCATTTGCAGCAAAATGGATGGACCTAGAGATTGTCACACTGAGTGAAGTCAGACAGAATCATACAATATCACTTATTTGTGAAATCTAGGAAAAGAAAAAGGTACAAATGAACTTATTTACAAAACAGAAGCAGAGTCAGGTATGTAGAAAACAAAGCTATGATTACCAAAGGGGAAAGGTGGAGAGGGAGGAATAAACTAGCAGGCTGGAATTAACATATACACAATATTATATATAAAATAGATAACTCATAAGAACCTGCTGTATAGCACAGGGAACTTTATTCAATACTGTGTCATGGCCAATAGAGGAAAGGAATCTAAAAAAAAAAAAAAGTGTATATATGTGTATGTATAACTGAATCACTTCGCTGTACACCTGAAATTAACACAACATTGTAAATCAACTATACTCCAATAAAAATTAAAAGAAAAAAAAACAGTCTGGCATATCTGGCATACACATAGTCTGATAATCACCGCATTATGTAACAGTGAACTCACAATAAGAATCAGATTGACAGTGTTAAAAGTCAATCATCAATAATAGTGAAAATGCTATTTGAAGTACTTTAAATCACCAGTCAAGTACCTAGCTTTATGTACAAAATGCCATTAACTAATTAACTATTAGTTAATGTTTCTCTATGGCCTTCTAAGGCCCTCAGTTAATTCCTCAATTTCTTTCCAGAGAATGACTATGCAACCCTCCCCACTCAAGTGCCCAGGGAGTATAATAATGTACTTCCCTTCTTTGCCAGCAATGCAAACAAAACTTAAAAGATACTGCATCATTATAGAGCGGCTATTTAATTGTTTACTGCAAATGAGCCAAATTTCCTACACTATTAAAAAGAAAAAAAGTATAGGGCTGAATTCCATTAGGTTTAACGACCCATGATGTAACTCCATCGAAGGATTATTAACAAGGTAGAAATTATAAAAGGGCAGATCAGGATCTAATACATTAAAGAATTAGGACTAGATTTTTCCTGATGTAGAACTGCAATCTTCCAAAACTCAATGGCTCTCATCACTCAGTCCATGCACAAGTTAGATGGAAATACTACATAGCTGAGTTATTGTTTAAATAAGGAATCTACAGTACTGAAAAGACCAGTCTAGAGGATTTCAAAGTTCATGGGCCATTTTTAAGATTTACAATAGAAAACTATGGGGAGGGCTGCAATCAAGATGGTGGAATAAAGGACATGGAGCTCATCTACTCCCACTAAAACATCAAAAATACATTCACACGTGGAACAATTCATGCAGTGTACCTGCTGAAAGCTGGCAGAAGATCTCAGACATCCAAAAATTGCAAGAAAGATTATCACATAACTGAGTAGGAGGAAAGAAAAAAGAAAAGGAATCTGGACGGGACCTGTGCCCCAGGAGGGAGCTATGAAACAGGAAAGGTTTCTACACCCTGGAAAGCCCCTTCACAGGTAGGGTGATCAGTCAGTACAGAAAGGGAGCTTCAGAGGCTTGGAGGAGAGTGAAGCAGCTGGTCTGTGGAAGGCAGAACAGAGAGAGATGAACCAGCACAGATGGTCCATGCCACCTCACTGCATTGCCCAGCCTGAGACATGCCTTTGCTAGTGCACGTAGGGGCAGGGTGCTGAAACTCAGGCTTCAGAGAACACACCAGGGGAGATGGACTAGGGTTGGCTGAGCAAAGACAGCCTAAAGGGACTGAAGAGTGGTATGGGCTTCCACAGCGGGGTATATGTGGAAGAAGCCTGGGCCCACCATAGAAGCGAAGTGCCACTGTTAATGGATTTGTGAAGAGAGATGCAGGGCCCACCATAGAAGCCTCTTTCTTGGCATACTCAAAGCAGGCCTGGCACCTCCTCTAGAAGCTCTGGGAATGCACAAGCTCCAACAAGTTGCCTACATGCAGAGGCAGGGCTGAAATCAAAGCCCATACCCAGGGGCCACACGATTTAGAAAACAGGGCTGAAATCTGAGCCCTCTCCTGGCTGCTGTGTGATCTGCAGATTTACAATGCAGCCATCGGGCCCTCTGTGAACTCAGTGCCTGCCAGACATCCGAGTGGACTATGGGTGGGCATGTCTGGTGTTAGCCGCCGTGGGTTTTGCAGTTGAATGCACAAGGAGGTAGGACTGGGGTCTGGGCTGCTTCCATAGCTCCCAAAGCAGGTCCAGGTGCACCGCTACTGCAGTTCTAGTACCTGACTTCAGTAGATCTGTGCCTATGGGTCTGCGCTGTTGGCTTTGTGAACACAGCACCTGAGGGACACCAGGGCTGATTGCATGCATTCCTACAGCTGAGGCAGGGCCAAGGGCAGTGCCAACAACAGTGTGCTTTGTGAGCCCACACAATGTGTGACAGGTGACACCACAGAGCTCATTCCTGAGTGGACAGCTCCGACGAAGGAATACTCAGTGTCTACTTTCCCAGAAGGAATGCTCCAGTCCCGCCTACCTCACAGTGCAGTTGAGAAATGGACCTGGGGGTTTCTACTCCAACATTTGGAGAGCAAAGAACCTGCTCCTGAGAGGGCTGTGACAACCACAGAGGAAAGAGGAGGCTCTCTCTGATCACCACAACAGCGGTCACACCCCCTAACAAGGGGCTAATGGCCAGCACACACAGAGGAAATAAGTGACAAGCATCCATACTAAAAACAGACCTTGCACCAAAAATATTAAACTCACACAGCCTACAGAGGAATGCTACTACATAAAAATAGTCCTTGAAGACCACACTACATAAGTGTTTTTCCTAAACTCATAGAGTAAGAGAAATATAAGTAAAATGAAGAAGCAGGAGAACCAATCCTGATTAAAAGATCAAGAGAATTCCCCTGAAAGAACAAATGAAACATACCACTCAAATATAATAGACTCTGATTTCAAAAAGGAGGTAATAAAAATACTGAAGGAATTAAGAAAAACCATCAATAGAAATGCAGGTTACTGTAAAAAGGAACTAGAAACTACAAAGAGGAACCAAAAAAAAAAAAAAATTCATTTGCCAAGATGAAAGCTGAACTAAAGGCAATAAACAGCAAATTGAATGATACAGAAGAACAAATAAGGGATCTGGAAGATGGAATAATGGAAATCACCCAATCAGAACAGCAGATAGGAAGACATTGAAAAAAAAAAAAAATGAAAGCAATATATGAGATCTATGGGATAAAAGAAAGTGTTCGAATCTTCACACAATAGGGATCCCAGAAGAAGAAAGAGAAAAAAGGATCAAAAATGCATCTGAAGAAATTATGGCTGAAAACGTCCCAAACCTAAATAAGGAAACAGCTATCCAGGTAGAGAAGCACACAGGGTCCCAAATAAGAGGAACACAGACCTACAACAAGACATATTTTAAAATTAAAATGGCAAAAGATAAAGAGAGAATTCTAAAGGTAGCAAGAAAAAAACAAAGAGTTAATTACAAGGGAACCCCCATAAGGCTATCAGCTGATTTCTCTACAGAAATGTTGCAGGCCAGAAGGGAGTGGCAAGATATATTCAAAGTCCTGAAACGGAAACACCTGGAACTTAGGATACTCTACCCAGCAAGATTATCATTTAGGTTAGAAGGAGAGATAAAGAATTTCTCTGGGACTTCCCTGGTGGCGCAGTGGTTAAGACTCTGTGCTCCCAACGCAGGGGGTCCAGGTTCTATCTCTGGCCAGGGAACTAGATCCCACATGCATGCCACAATGAAGGAGCCATCCCACAACTAAGGAGCCCGCATGCCACAGAGACAACAAGCCACAACTAAGGAGCCCGTGAGGTACAACTAAGGAGCCTGCCTGCGCAACTAAAGGAGCCCACATGCTGCAACTAAGGAGCCAGTGAGCCACAACTAAGCAGCCCACAAGCCACAACGAAGGAGCCCACCTGCCACAACTAAGACCTGGCACAACAAAATAAATTTTAAAAAACATTTCTCAGGCAAGCAAAAACTAAAAGAATAGCAATACTAAACCTATTGTAAAAAAAGAAATATTGAAAGGTCTTCCCTAACTACAAAAAAGCTAGAATCTACAGGAAAGAGAAAAATGATATTTAGAAAGTAAATCACTTAAATAAGCCAGTACACAGATTTTTTAAAAATCAAAAAGTTTTGTAAAAGCAGTAGCTACAATGAACAGCAAAAGGATAATCGTGAAGATGTAAAAGAAGACATTAAAATCATAAACTGTAGGAGAGGAGAGTAAGAAAATATAGTTTTTTGGGGGTTCTTTTAGAATGTGTTTCAGCCTATATGACTACCAGTCTAAAGCAAGTAGATATAGGAATTGGTTAACATACTTGAAAAACAGGGCAGTTACAAATCAAAAACAAAATAGATTCACCAAAACCAAAAAGAAGAGCACTTAAGTACAACATAAAAGGAAACCATTAAATCACAGAAAAAAACCAAAAAGATAAAGAGACAAAGAAGAAATGTAAAATCAACATGAAAACAAGGTTTAAAAGAGCAATAAATACATACTTATCAATAATTATCTTAAATGTCCATGGACTAAATGCTGCAATCAAAAGACACAGAATGGCTGACTGGATAATGAAACAAGAGCCTACAATAAACTGCCTATAAGAAACCAACTTTAGGGCAAAGGACACACATAGACTGAATGTGATGGGATGGAGACAGATATTTCATGCAAACATAATCGCAGGAAAGTGGAGGTAGCAATACTCTTATCAGACAAAATCAACTTTAAAACAATGGCCATAAAGAGACATAAAGGAGGACACTACATAATGATACAAGGATCAGTACAAGAAGAGGACATTACACTTGTTAATATATATGCACCCAATACAGGAGCACCCAAAGACATAAATACTAACAGACATAATGGGAGAAACAGACAGGAATACAAAAATAGCATTAGAATTTAATACACAACTCAAATCACTGGACAGATCTTCCAGATAGAAATTCAATAAGGCAACAGAGATCCTAAATGATACAACAGAACAGCTAAACCAAATTTATATTCTCAGGATGTTATATCCAAAAAACCAAAAAAATTTTTTTCAAGTGTGCATGGACCATTCTCTAGAATTGACCATCAACTAGGTCACAAAATAAGCCTCAACAAATTTAAGAGGACAGAAATTATTTCAAGCACCTTTTCTGACCACAATGGCATGAAACTAGAAATCAAACACAGAATGAGGAATGGGAAAAAAAGAATTACATGGAGACTAAACAACATACTACTTAAAAACCAATGGGTCAATGACGAAATCAAGAGGAAATTAACACACACCTTGAGATGAATGACAATAAAAACACAACCATAGAAAAATCAACAGGATGTAGCAAAAGCATTTCTTAGAGAGAAGTTCACAGCAATAAAGGCCTTCCTCAAAAAACAAGAAAAATTCAAATAAACAACCTAACTTATCACCTAGAAGAATTAGACAACAAACAAGCAATACCCAAAGTCAGCAGAAGGAAGGAAATAATAAAGGTCAGAGAGGAAATAAATAAAAGAGATTTTTTAAAAAGTAGAAAAAATATCAATAAAACCAAGAGCTGGTTCTTTGAAAGGATACACAAAATCAACAAATCTCTGGCCATGATCTTTAAGAAAAGAGAGAGAACACAAAAAAGCAAAAAAATCAATAAATAAAAGAGGAGAAATAACAACTGATATCACAGAAATACAAAACAAGGAAATACTGTGAACAATTATAGGCCAACAAATTGGACAACCTAGAAGAAATGGACAAGTTTCTAGAAACAAGGGGCCCAACAAAACTGAATCAAGAAGACATAGATAATTTGGACAGACTGATGGAATTCTACCAGATACACAAATAAGAATTTATATACTGATTCTTCAGAATTCTTCCAAAAGACTGAAGGGAAGAAATACTCCCAAAGTCATTCTATGAAGCCAAGATCACCCTAATGACCAAAACCAGACAAAGATACTACCAAAAAAGAAAATTGCAGGCCGATATCTTTGATGAATACAGATGCAAAAATTCTCAACAAAATACTAGTAAACCAAATTTCAACAACACAAAAAAAAATATTATACACCACAACCAAGCTGGACTCACCCCAGGGTAACAAGAACGGTTCAACATACACAAATCAATCAATGTGACACGCCACCACAACAAAAAAGACAAAATCCACATAATCATCTTAATGCAAAAGAAGAATCTGATAAAATTCAACATCCATTCATGACAAAAACTCTTATCAAAGTGGGTATAGAGGGAACATATCTCAACATAATACAAGCTATTTATGAAAAACTCACCACCAATAATACTCAAAGGTGAAAAGCTGAAAGCGCTGCCACTAAAATCTGGAAGAAGACAAGGACTGCCCACTCTCACCACTTCTACACAACATAGTATTGGAAGTCCTAGCCACAGCTATCTGACAAGAAAAAGAAATGAAAGGCATCCAAATTGGAAGGGAAGAGATAAAACTGTCATTATATGAAGATGGTACTATATATAGAAAACTCAAAAGACTCCACACAAAAACTGCTAGAACTGATAAATGAATTCAGCAAGGTATCAGGACACAAAATTAATATGCAGAAGTCTGTTGTATTTCATTACACTAACAATAAAATAAAGAGAAAGTAAAAAAAAAATTCCTCTTAAAATCACATCAAAAATAAACAACAACAACAAAAAAGACTTAGGAATAAACCTGACCAAGGATGTGAAAAGATTTACATGCTAACAACTTAAAAAAATTATAGAAGGAAATTGAAGATGATTCAAAGAAGTGGAAAGATATCCCATACTCTTGGATTGTAAGAATTAATACTAGTAAGATGGCCACACTACCCAAAGCAATCTACATATTTAATGTGATCCCTATCAAATTACCCATGAAAGTTTTCAGAGAACGAGAACAAAATAATCCTAAAATTGATATGGAACCATAAAAGCCCGAGAACAGTCAAAGTATTCCTGAGGAGAAAGAACAAAACAAGACGCTTAACCCTCCCAGACTTCAGAAAATACTACAAAGCTACAGTAATCAAAACAGCATTGTATGAGCACAAAAACAGACATCTAGATCAATGGAAGAGAATAGAGAGCCCAGAAATAAACCCATAAACCTACGGCCAATTAATCATCAACAAAGGAGGCAAGAATATCCAGTGGAGAAAAGACAGTCTCTTCAGCAGTGACACTGAGAAAGCTGGACAGCTGCATGTAAATCAACAAAAGTAGAAGAGACCTTCACAACATACACAAAAATAAACTCAAAATGTCTCAAAGACTTAAATATATGACATGACAGCAAAAAACTCCTAGAAGAAAACATAGGCGAAACATTCTCTGACATATATCATACCAATATTTTCTTAGGTCAGTCACCCAAGGCAATAGAAATAAAAGCAAAAATAAACAAATGGGACCTAATCATACTTACAAGCTTTTGCACAGCAAAGGAAACCATAAACAAAATGAAAAGACAACCTACGGAATGGGAGAAAACATTTGCAAACGATGCAACAGACAAGGGCTTAATTTCCAAAATACACAAATAACTCATACAACTCAATAACAAAAAAGTAACCAACCCAATCAAAAAGTGGACAGAGGACCTAAATAGACATTTCTCCAAAGAAGACATACACCCCATCAAGCCTCTTAGGTAGCCTCATCCACCAGAGGGCAGACAGCGAAAGCAAGAAAACTACAATCCTGCAGCCTATGGAACAAAAACCACATTCACAGAAAGACAGACAAGATGAAAAGGCAAAGCGCTATATACCAGATGAAGGAACAAATAAAACCAAAGAAAACTAAATGAAGTGGAGATAGGCAATGTTCCAGGAAAAGAATTCAGAATAACGATAGTGAAGATGATCCAGGACCTCGGAAAAACAAGGGAGGCAAACATCAAGAAGATGCAAGAAATGTTTAATAAAGACATAGAAAAATTTAAAGAACAGAGATGAACAATACAATAACTGAAATGAAAACCACACTAGAAGGAATCAATAGCAGAATAACTGAGGCAGAAGAACAGATAAGTGACCTGAAAGACAGAATGCTGGAATTCACTGCTACAGAACAGACTAAAGAAAAAAGAACGAAAAGAAATGCAGACAGCCTGAGACCGCTGGGACAACATTAAACACAACATTCATATTATAGGGGTCCAAGAAGGAGAAGAAAGAGAGAAAGGACTAGAGAAAATATCTGAAAAGATTATAGCTGAAAATTTCCCTAACAAGGGAAAGGAAATAGCCACCCAAGTCCAGGAAGCACAGTGAGTCCCATACAGGATAAACCCAAGAAGAAACATGCTGAGACACACAGTAATCAAACTGGCAAAAATTAAAGACAAAGAAAAATTACTGAAAGCAGCAAGGGAAAAACGACAAACAACATACAAGGGAACTCCCATAAGGTTAACAGCTCATTTCTCAGCAGAAACTCCACAAGCCAGAAGGGAGTGGCATGATATACTTAAAGTGATGAAAGGGAAGAACTGACAACCAAGATTACTCTACCTGGCAAGTATCTCATTCAGATTTGATGGAAAAAAATCAAAAGCTTTACAGACAAGCAAAAGCTAAGAGAATTCAGCACCACCAAACCAGCTCTACAACAAATGCTAAAGGAACTTCTCTAAGTGGGAAACACAAGAGAAGAAAAGGACCTATAAAAACAAACCAAAAACAATTAAGAAAATGGTCATAGGAACATACATATCAATAATTACCTTAAACATCAATGGATTAAATGCTCCAACCAAAAGACACAGGCTGGCTGAATGCACACAAAAACAACACCCAGGGCTTCCCTGGTGGCACACTGGTTGAGAGTCTGACTGCCGATGCAGGGGACATGGGCTCATGCCCAGTCCGGGAGAATCCCACATGCCGCGTAGCAGCTGGGCCCGTGAGCCATGGCCACTGAGCCTGCAAGTCTGGAACCTGTGCTCTGCAACGGGAGAGGCCACAACAGTGAGGCCCGTGGACCACAAAATAAAAGAAAAACCACCCATATATATGCTGTCTACAAGAGACCCACTTTAGACCTAGGGACACGTACAGACTGAAGGTGAGGGGATGGAAAAAGATGTTCCATGCAAATGGAAATCAAAAGAAAGCTGGAGTAGCTATACTCATATCAGATAAAATAGACTTTAAAATAAAGAATGTTACAAGAGAGAAGGAAGGACACTACATAATGATAAAGGGGTCAATCCAAGAAAAAGATATAACAATTATAAATATATATGTACCCAACATAGGAGCACCTCAATACATAAGGCAACTGCTAACAGCTATAAAAGAGGATATCGACAGTAACACAATAATAGTGGGGGACTTTAACACCTCACTTACACCAATGGACACATCATCCAAAATGAAAATAAATAAGGAAACAGAAGCTTTAAATGACACAATAGACCAGATAGTTTTAATTGATATTTACAGGACACTCCATCCAAAAACAGGAGATTACACTTTCTTCTCAAGTGTGCACAGAACATTCTTCAGGATAGATCACATCCAGGGCCACAAATCAAGCCTCAGTAAACTTAAGAAAATTGAAATCATATCAGCATTTTTTCTGACCACAACACTATGAGATTAGAAATGAATTACAGGGAAAAAAACTAAAAAACACAAACACATGGAGGCTAAACAATACATTACTAAAATAACCAAGAGATCACTGAAGAAATCAAAGAGGAAATCAAAAAACACCTAGAGATGGGCTTCCCTGGTGGCACAGTGGTTGAGTCTGCCTGCCTATGCAGGGGACACTGGTTTGTGCCCGGGTCCGGGAATATCCAACATGCCGTGGAGCAGCTAGGCCCGTGAGCCAAGGCCACTGAGCCTGCACGTCCGGAGCCTGTGCTCCGCAACGGGAGAGGCCACAAGAGTGAGAGGCCCTCATACAGCAAAAAAAGAAAAAAAAATGAACACATGCTACAGAATTTATTTTACTCACAAGACATGAGGGAACCAGGCAGGTGTTAGACCCAATTAAAGGAAAAGTCAGGGCTTCCCTGGTGGTGCAGTGGTTGAGAGTCCGCCTGGCAATGCAAGGGACATGAGTTCGTGTCCCAGTCTGGGAAGATCCCACATGCCGTGGAGCGGCTAAGCCCATGAGCCATGGCCGCTGAGCCTGCACGTCCAGAGGCTGTGCTCCGCAACGGAGAGTCCACAACAGTGAGAGGCCCATTTAACGCAAAACAACAACAACAACAAAAAACACCTAGAGACAAATGACAATGAAAACACGAGGATCCAAAACCTATGGGATGCAGCAAAAGCAGTTCTGAGAGGGAAGTTTATAGCTATACAAGCCTACGTCAAGAAACAAGAAAAATCTCAAGTAAACAATCTAACCTTACACCGAAAGGAACTAGAAAAAGAAAAACAAACAAAGCCCAAAGTTAGCAGAAGGAAAGAAATCATAAAGATCAGAGGAGAAATAAAAGAAATAGAAACAAAGAAAACAATAGCAAAGATCAATAAAACTAAAAGCTGGTTATTTGAGAAGATAAACAAAATTGATAAACCATTAGCCAGACTCACCAAGAAAAACAGGGAGAAGACTCAAATCAATAAAATTAGAAATGAAAAAGGAGCAGTTACAACAGAAACCGTTGAAATACAAAGCATCATAAGAGACTACTACAAGCAACTCTCTGCCAATAAAATGGACAACCTGGAAGAAATGGACACATTCTTAGAAAGGTATAACCTTCCAAGACTGAACCAGGAAGAAACAGAAAACATGAACAGACCAATCACAAGTAATGAAATTGAAACTGTGATTAAGACTCTTCCAACAAACAAAACTCCAGGACCAGAGGGCTTCACAGGTGAATTCTATCAAACATTTAGAGAAGAGCAAACACGCATCCTTCTCAAACTCGTCCAAAAAATTGCAGAGGAAGGAACACTCCCAAACTCATTCTACGAGGCCACCATCACCCTGATACCAAAACCAGACAAAGGTACTACAAAAAAAGAAAATTACAGACCAATATCACTGATGAATATAGATGCAAAAATCCTCAACAAAATACTAGCAATCAGAATCCAACAACACATTAAAAGGATCATACACCACGATCAAGTGGGATCTATCCCAGGGATGCAAGGATTCTTCAATATACTCAAATCACTCAATGTGATGCACCATACTAACAAACTGAAGAATAAAAATCATATGATCATCTCAATAGATGCAGAAAAAGCTCTTGACAAAATTCAACACCTATTTATGATAAAAACTCTCCAGAAAGTGGGCACAGAGGGAACCTTCTTCAACATAATAAAGGCCATATACGACAAACCCACAGCAAACATCATTCTCAATGGTGAAAAACTGAAAGCATTTCCTCTACGATCAGTAAACGAGACAAGGATGTCCACTCTCAGCACTATTATTCAACATAGTTTTGGAAGTCCTAGCCACGGCAATCAGACAACAAAAAGAAATAAAAGGAATACAAATTGGACAAGAAGTAAAACTGTCACTGTTTGCAGATGGCATGATACTTTACATATAGAATCCTAAAAATGCCACCAAAACACTACGAGAGCTAATCAATGAATTCGGTAAAGTTGCAGGATACAAAATTAATGCACAGAAATGTCTTGCATTCCTATACGATAATGATGAAAAATCTGAAAGAGAAAATATGGAAACACTCCCATTTACCATTGCAACAAAAAGAATAAAATACCCAGGAATAAACCTACGTAGGGAGACAAAAGACCAGTATGCAGAAAACTATAAGACACTGATGAAAGAAATTAAAGATGAAACCAACAGATAGAGAGATATACCATGTTCTTGGATTGGAAGAATCAATATTGTGAAAATGACTATACTACCCAAAGCAATCTACAGATTCAATGCAATCCCTATCAAATTACCAATGGCATTTTTTACAGAACTAGAACAAATTATCTTAAAATTTGTATGGAGACACAAGAGACACCGAATAGCCAAAGCAGTCTTGAGGGAAAAAAACGGAGTTGGAGGAATCAGACTCCCTGACTTCAGACTACAATACAAAGCTGCAGCAAACAAGACAATATGGTACTGGCACAAAAACAGAAACAGAGATCAATGGAACAAGATAGAAAGCCCAGAGATAAACCCACGCACCTATGGTCAACTAATCTATGACAAAGGAGGCAAGGAAATACAATGGAGAAAAGACAGTCTCTTCAATAAGTGGTGCTGGGAAAACTGGACAGCTACATGTAAAAGAAAGAAATTAGAACACTCCCTAACACCATACACAAAAATAAACTCAAAATGGATTAGAGACCTAAATGTAAGACTGGACACTATAAAACTCTTAGAGCAAAACATAGGAAGAACACTCTTTGACATAAATCACAGCAAAGACCTTTTTTCATCCAACTCCTAGAGCAATGGAAATAAAAAGAAAAATAAACAAATGGGACCTAATGAAACTTCAAACCTTTTGCAC
>RJWK010054239.1:0-15096 GCA_004363435.1 Platanista minor
TTTTTTTTTTTTTTTTTTGCGGTACGCGGGCCTCTCACTGCTGTGGCCTCTCCCGTTGCGGAGCGCGGGCTCCGGACGCGCAGGCTCAGCGGCCGTGGCCCACGGGCCCAGCCGCTCCGCGGCACGTGGGATCTTCCCGGACCGGGGCACGAACCCGCGTCCCCTGCATCGGCAGGCGGACTCTCAACCACTGCGCCACCAGGGAAGCCCTGAAGATATACTTTTGCAAAAGCATCTGAGTTACTCTCTGTAATGACAAAGACTTAAAAAAGAGTATGGTTAAAGGTCTAATGAGAGTTCATTTGATAAGGAAATGTAGTTGTTTCTGTGATATACATTTTAAAATAATAACTGGAAGTAGGGCTGATTACATTATACCAGGACATATCAATTTTGGGAATACTTATATATCTGTACAAATACAACATAAAAGGGGCTTAGTGTTACTTTTTGACAGTGCTTCCCATGCAATATAGCATAACAAATAAACTTAGTTTTCTCTCCTTATAAAAAGAGAGATGTTAAACTAATCTTTTAAAATATTCCTGGGGCTCTCTGGAAAATCTCAAAGGTGGTTTGAGGTCAAAATGAATTCATTTAGAATTTGATTTGTGGGAAGTTTGTCAAAAAACATCAAAAGGTTTAAAAATACTTTGTCAAATAGGACATAGAACACTGTGAAATAGGAGTTATCCATTTAACCAAAGTGATAAATTGAAGACCTCACAGGTAAATATAGAAAGTTAAGTAATCGTTTAAAATATCTTATCTCTTTTAATAGAGAAGACTCAGTTTTAAGTAATCAAAGATCTGATAAAGATAATGGGAATCACAGGAAGTTATTTTGCAGAACTTTTCACAATAGCTTATCAGAGGTAGACCAATAGTGCAAAAGAACTTTTCCTTTTAAGAAAGAGAAAACCTGGGCTTCCCTGGTGGCGCAGTGGTTGAGAGTCCACCTGCCGATGCAGGGGACGCGGGTTTGTGCCCCGGTCCGGGAAGATCCCACATGCTGCGGAGCAGCTTGGCCCGTGAGCCATGGCCGCTGACTGAGCCCGTGCTCCGCAATGGAAGAGGCCACAACAGTGAGAGGCCCGCATACCGCAAAACAAAACAAAACAAAACAAACAAAAAAAGAGAAAACCAATTTTAAATTTGACTAAAACTTTTTTTTAACTTAAATTCCGTTCCAATCTTAGATAGCTTAACCATGCATAAAATTTAGTTCCCAAGATTCTTTTTCCCGCAACTCTCTACCGTTTTTTCCTGTTTTCCCCATTCTGAAATAAACAAATATTAAAAAGTTTCCATTTAGAACAACATTACTCTTTTATCCTCAACAAAAATACATCTCTATTCCTCATACCTTCCTTTGTCAAAATCACACATCTTACTTTCCTTGCATACAGAGATATCTACCTTATTATTTCCAATAGCTTTAATTATATATATTAGAATGTTTAACCCTATAAATACTTAATTTTAGTGAAAATAAGGAAGTAAACAACTGTAAACTGTCTTTTACGTTAGCATAAAAAATATTTACTAATAGACCCAAATATCTTTAGTTGCTCTGTAGGAAGCCAAAAGTAGAAAAACCTGTGTTCAGTAATTAGTGTTTCAATATTTTATCTTATTTGGAAATTATCTAGATATTTAATGCCTATCCATCATTTAATTTAACTTAGCAAAACTTTGTTTCAGGTTACCACAAAGTTTTGAGGAAACTATTTTAAAAGTTACCTAAAACCTTTTATCCCATTTACATCTATTTAATTCACTTGTTCTCAATAATTATGTTTAGACTACCCACAGAAACTTTGTGAGACATTAGACAAAGTCAGCCGTCACCCCCGAGCTATTTCTCTTGCTGAAAACTTTGTAACAGAGATAACGTGAACTAATTTGAGCAGTAAAACAATTAAAGTTGTACATCTGCATTATTTTCAATGCTAATAATTCTTAAGACACATTTTAATTAAAATCCAACAAACTTCAACTAGCTTTTATTTACCAAGGATTATCTCAGACCATGTGAATTTGAGAAGCATTTGGGTTAGTTTCTATTACCGGCATACCTTGCTTTATTGCACTTCACAAAGACTGCATTTTTTAAATAAATCAAAGCTTTTGTGGCAACCCTGCATTGAGCAAGTCTGCCGGTGCCATTTTTCCAACGGCGCTTTCTCACTTCATTTCTGTGTCACATTTTGTTAATTCTTGCAGTATTTCAAACTTTTTAATGTTACATTTGTTAGGGTGGTCTGTGATTAGTGAACTTTGATGTTACTACTGTAACTGCTTTGTTGCACCAGGAACTATGTCCATGTGAAACAGCAAACTTAAGTGGCAAATGTTACGTGGGTTCTGACTGCTCCACTGACCAGCCGTTTCTCTGTCTCTCTCCCTCTCTTTGGGTTCCCCCCTAGTCCCTGAGACACAATATTGAAAGTAAGGCCAGTTAATAACTCTACAATGGCCTCTAAGTGTTTAGTGAAAGGAAGAGTCACACATCTCTCGCTTTAAATCAAAAGCTAGAAATTATTAGGCTTAGTGAGGAAGGAGGCATGTTGAAACCTAAGATAAGTCGAAAGGTAGGCCTCTTGCACCAACCATTAGCCAAGGTGTAAATGCAAAGGAAAAGTTCTTGAAGGAAATTAAAAGTGCTATTCCAGTGAACACAGGAATGATAAGAAAATGATACAGTCTTATTGTGGATAGTCTGGTTAACTCAGATCAGCCACGTATTCCCTTAAGCCAAAGCCAAAGCCTAACCCAGAGCAAGGCCCTACTCTCTCCAACTCTATGAAGGCTGAGAGAGGTGAGGAAGCTGCAGAAGAGAAGTCTGAAGCTAGCAGAGGTTGCTTCATGAGGTTTAAGGAAAGAAGCCATATACATAACATAAAAGTGCAAGCTGAAGCAGCAGGGGCTGATGTAGAAGCTGCTACAAATTATCTACAAGATTTAGCAAAGATAATTAACCAAAGTGGCCCCACTAACAACAAATTTTCAGTGTAGATGACAGAGCCTTATAATGGAAGAAGATGCCATCTAGGACTTCCATAGCTAGAGAGGAGTCAGTGCCTGGTTTCAAAGCTTCAAAGGGCCGACTGACTCTCTTGCAGCTATGACTTTAAGTTGAAGCCAATGCTCATTTACCATTCCGAAAATCCTAGGGCCCTTAAGCATTATGCTAAATCTACCCTGCCTGGCTCTATAAATGGAACCACGAAGGCTGGATGACAGTACACCTGTTTACAACATGGTTTACTGAATATTTTAAGTTCACTGTTGAGATCTACTGATCAGAAAAAGAAAAAAAGGTTCCTTTCAAAATATTACTGCTCTTTCAATGCGCCTCGTCACCCAAGAGCCCTGATCGAGATATAAAATGAGGTTACTATTGTTTTCATGCTTGCTAGCACAGCATCCATTCTGCAGCCCATAGATCAAGGTGTGAATTCAACTCCCAAGTCTTATTATTTAAGTTACTTTTTTTTTGAGGCACGCGGGCCTCTCACTGCTGTGGCCTCTCCCGTCGCGGAGCACAGGCTCCGGACGTGCAGGCTCAGCGGCCATGGCTCACGGGCTCAGCTGCTCCGCGGCATGTGGGATCTTCCCGGACCGGGGCACGAACCCGTGTCCCCTGCATCGGCAGGCGGACTCTCAACCACTGCACCACCAGGGAAGCCCCAAGTCTTATTATTTAAGAAATACATTTTATAAGACTAAATCTGCCATAAATGGTGATTCCTCTGATGGATATGGGCAAAGTAAATCGAAAACCTTGTGGAAAGAATTCACCATTCTAGAACATTTGTGATTCACGGGAAGAAATCAAAATATCAACATTAACAGGAGTTTAAAAGAATCTGATTCCAGCCCTCATGGATGGCTTTTAGGCATCCAAGCCTTCAGTGGAGGCAGTAACTGCAGATGTGGTGGAAAGAGCAAGAGAACTAGAATTAGAAGTGGAGGCCGAAGATGTGACTGAATTGATGCAATCCCATGATCAAATTTTAATGGATGAGGAGTTACTTCTATGGATGAGCAAAGAAAGTGGTTTCTTGGTTTAGAATCTACCTCTGGTAAAGATGCTGTGAAGATTGTTATATAAACTTAGCTGATAGAGCAGTGGCAGGGTTTGAGAGGATTGACTCCAGTTCTGAAAGTTCTATAGGTAAAATGCTATCAAACAGCATTGCCTGCTATGGAGAAATCTTTCATGAAAGGAGGAGTCACTCAACAGAGCAAAACCTCACTGTTGTCTTATTTTAAGAAATGACCATAGTTCCACCCACCTTCAGCAACCACCACTCTGATTAGTCAGCAGTCACCAACACTGAGGTAAGACCCTCCACCAGCAAAAAGATTATGACTTGATGAAGGCTCAGATGATGATTAGCATTTTTTTAGCAATAAAGTATTTTTAATTAAGGTATATACATGTATTTTTTAAGGCATAATGCTATTGCACACTCAGTAGCCTACAGTATAGTGTAACCATAACCTTTATATGCACTAGGAAAACAAAAAATCTGTGTGACTTGCTATATTATGATATTAGCCTTATTGTGAGGGTCCGAAACTCAACCTGCAATATCACCGAGGGATGCAGGTATATCTCTGGGAGTTTTAGGAATACTTAATTCATCTAAGTGCTTAATTTTCTTCAAACCAATTAAATTGAGGTGTGTTTTTTTTTGTTTTTTTTGTTTTTTTTTTTACAATTTTAGTAATACCATTAGGAGGTGAAAAATACCATACACATACAACACATATACACAGACACATAAACATACAGAGAGGTGCAGAGACCTTATAGCTTTCATTTTAAAATTACTACCATGAACCAGCTACAATAATACAAAATTCACTACTTATAAAAGCAGCTGAATCTAAGTTGTTTACCTGGTAGAGGGAATAAGTTAAGGTTACCCACTCAGACGGCTAAAGCTTCTTCACTGAGGTTTGTGGGGAAGACACTTACTTATAAGATTTTTTTGTTTACCTAAGTTTCAAATGACCTTCCCCCTTTCGTTTTCCTTCTGATGATAGGAATTACCTCCCTAAAGTTTATATAATGTTTACGTCTCAAAGGCACAGGGATAGAATATAAGTTCCTCCAGGAAGGACTTTGGTTTCCCAAGGACAGAATTTTTACAATACATACACGCCTTTTGAGATAAATAGGGGAGGTTGTGGGATTGGTGAAAGGAATAGTTGGATTTTTGAGCTGCCTCTAGAGCTGAATTTCTAGTTTTGCAAAATTTTTAAGGTCATGACAGTAGCTCTCAATTCCTCAAAGCATTGGGTTGCAACCTAAATGACATCATAAATTGATCCACCCCATCCAACTAAATCATCCTTAATTCGCTTTTTTTTTTTTTTCTTTTATATCAGGGAGAAGATTTCTAACTAAGATGGAAATCAAAAGATCTCTATGTTCTGGATTTAGAGCTGTTTGCCTTTGGAATGTTTTAGTAAATCCTTTCGCAAAGGCTTTAGAAGGTTTTTCTTTCCCTCTGGGGTGTACACAGTTTTATTTTGGCTTAGGGGAAGAGGCCTAAAAGAAAAATTCCTGTGAGCTTCCAATTTCTGACCAACTTCTTACCACTGAGCTACTTTTTAAAGAAATCCTTATCAATATCTTGCCAGTTTTCAGTCGGGACAAACAGCAGATATTTCTTGCAGTATTGAACAACCCCTTGTACTTGATGTCCCCAAAGGGGATACAAAAGTTATTATATTTTCCTCTCTTTATCATGTACTACTAGAGATCCAGGGGAGCTGACCCTCACCTTAGCTGGCTTCTGCCAGTTTTTGTGGGATCACATCTGCAGGCTCTGCGTGGCGTTTAATGTAGGCAGTATAGCTCTGGTATCTACCATAACTTGGTAATTGTTTTTCATTCATTTTAATTTTAGTTTGCCTTAGCTGCTTAAGGGAATAATGTAGCAGTTTACCAAACAATCCCTCAGAGTCTCGACCATCCTGGGAAGCACCCTTTGGGGGCCCTCCTTTAAGGGTAGATATGGGGCTGTCTGTAAAGCCACTAGCTTGGTGGATTTTACGGTCCTGTTGCCTCTTTAGAGTAGAAAGACAATTTAGGCTGGATTACTAGAAGGAGCATTCGAATAAAGGAGGACAGAGGGGAGCAGTAAAGGTTATGTAACGTTTATTTTACCATCTGTTTTAGGTACCTCTTGTGCCTTTAGTTTTTCATTAGCCTCTTGCAACAAATTTTTCAATGAAACTATTTTGGCATCTTGAAGCCTTTTGAAAGCTTCTGCATGCCAGTTAAAATAAGTATCCCCATTCTGTTTGTTTGATTTGGGAGCCCTTACTTTCAAGGGCACTTCTCAAATGATATCAACGAATTGGAACGTTCCTCACAATGGCCGTTGCAATCTCTCCAAGGGCCGGCAGCATTTGGTAGGACCCTTAGCCGCAAAGGTAGTTCAACCACGTTTCTGTCCAGCCGTATTTTGGAGTCCCCATCGTGACAGTTACCAAGCCAAGTTCTCAGAACCCCAAACAACAATCCTAAGTTATTTTTAGTAAGATTTTTGCCATTTTTGTAG
The DNA here is from genome assembly GCA_004363435.1 of Platanista minor. Lineage (NCBI taxonomy): Eukaryota > Metazoa > Chordata > Mammalia > Artiodactyla > Platanistidae > Platanista > Platanista minor. The sequence goes on from RJWK010054239.1 coordinate 6,585, forward strand.
ATATCTGCAGCTTCTGGAATTATAGTTCTTAGATATAAAACAAGCACGTGGCACACTTAACTCTTTAGAATTTAAAGGTCTCATTTTTTGAGGCTAACTAAGCCTTTGGGTCTCTCGGAGCCAGGTGAATAACTAAGAGGGATATGCCACGGGGTTGGAGGTTGTGCGGTGTTTTATAGTGTACCTCACTGCATGGAAATTTTGAGGTTGGCAGCTGACCTAGTATCACTCTAACCCATTCCATGACCAACTTGTCCTAACACAGGAGTCTCTGTGTTAGGTGGTGAGCATTCTGACAGTTTAAATGCTTGATCCATGCCCACCAGTTTTGTGGCTTTTCTTGCTTCTGAAATTCCCATCAACAATCGCCTTTATCTACACAAGACAAACAAACATACACCTTAACACACCAGCAGTAAACAAGAGATGTCACTGCAGCCCGGGCAAGGCAAAGACCTTGCACACCAACAATTCCCAACATGGAACCAGGGACTGGGCGAAGGACTGAACCAGCAAACCCCAAAGAATGGGGAACCACAGCTGCCACCAGCAGCTCCCAGCATGGAATCTGGAGGAGGATTCCAAACAGATGGGAAACTGCAGACTGAACCACCAGCAGCTCCCAGCGTGGAACTAGGGGTTCCAATCAAATGGGGGGCTGGAGAGCCAATTAAATTAGATCAGGAGCCCAACGCAAAGAGCAAAGCTCAAAACCAAGGGGAACTTACCCACGGCCCTTGCAGGGGCGGGAAAGATGATGCACTCAAAGTGTTCTTCCCTGTGTCTCGTGTTGTCCTCAGAGCCATCGGATGTTTCCTTCGGATCCCGTCACCGTCACTAAATCTGTTAAGACACAAAATTGAACTGAGTAAATTTAGAATTCTAATTGGCTTTATTCAGTGAGTAACGAATTGGGCAGCATCCCATCTAGCAACTAACAGGGAGCTCTGAGGAGTTGCATGAAATGAAGACTTTATCGGCAGAAATGGGGGAGGGACAAGGAACGAGGAGACTGTTTCAGGCAAGATCACCTTCCCTTAGGGAAGAAGGGGTTCTATCAGGGGCATTACCTGTCTTGCACTCACCAGAAAGATCCAGACTGACCGGTTAAGATTACATCACCGGGGAAGGTTGGAACTACAAATAGGTTAGGTATTAAGTCTCAGTTTGGCTTAAACACAAGTGACTCCATTTGGGGACTATTATCTCTTAAAAAAAAAAAAAGGAAAAGATACATCTAACACTTCTTTGGTTTTTTTTTTTTTTTTTTTTTAAGGAACTAATTTTTCCTTAGAAATGAAAAGTGGACTGTGGTCTGCCTTCATCTGTGTCTCCTTTGAATCCTGAAAGGCCCATCTGTGTTCAGGTAGTTTCAGTAGCCTTACACTTTCACAGCTACAAGACGTTTTAAATCATATGAGCACATCTCCGGGCCTCTCCCCCAAGGCTGAATGTGAGCGAAGGCCCAAAGGTTTTGCAGGCTTCCGAATGTCAGGAGTGAGGATGCCAGTGTTAATTCACGTGTTTACACCACTGCCCTCGACTTCCACACGCCCTGTCTGAACCAGGTGACCCTCCTTTGTCAGCATTACTGTGCAACGTCTCTTTTATGAAAAAGAAAACTGAGTTTCACTTTCCCTTTAATAGAACACATGAGGCTTAACTTCCAGGGTGGCCTCACTATGGTCACTCCTCTGCTCATGATTTCAGAGCAGGAGTTGACGCCTGACGCTTCACGTGACTTTCAGCAAGTCACCGAACCTTTCTTTGTAACCCTGGTTGTCCCCTTTAAGCCTCCAAGGGGATAACGTTTAAAAAAGAAAATAGCATTCGCGGAGAAGTTTGAATCCTTCATGGAGAAAGTGCCATATGAACTGCAAATTATTATGATTTGAAATAGAAGAAAAATGACTGACTTCAGCATGGCAGTTTTTTTTAAGAGTGTGTCATTCTGGAATTCCCATAGTTTGAAGGTAAAATCCATCTGAGATTGCCAGAAGGTTTTTCAGGCCAAGCATTTTATTCAGGAACTACCTCTTCTGAAGCTTTCAAAAAACACTTTTTAATCCACAAACCCTCCAGCTGAGTTAGGAGCGCTAGCAACTATCACAATTTTACCAAGGAAAAGAAAACCAACATCCTCAAAAACACTTACCCATGAACTAAGACAAAAATTAACTTTTTGTGTTGTCCCCATTTGTAAGTGACGGAGAAGTCTCTTCTCCTTACAGGACCCTGGCAGTTTTCTGATACGCAGATAGATTGCTTGAAAATTGTTATTTCAGAAATGGCACATCACTTTGATGTGCTTCAGATGTCCTGTCTGTGCAACTAAAGTATGATTCAGCAGATGTTAGATTCACAGTAAACGTACCAAAGAGAGTCAGTTTTACAGTAGACACATGGTAAATTCCTGTTGTACTCAAAAAGCTTGCCTTACACACACCCCCCTCACAAGACACTGGTGATGATAGGCAATCAGTGAACAAATATGTAGGAATTCTGTGACTACACGTGTTGCCTGCTGCGCCTGAAATGCCGTGCCCTTTCTGCACACCTGCTTTTAAGCTCACAGATATTTTCTCATCTTTATGTGATTTGTTTCTTCAAGGCTCGTGTGCCCACACTGTTCGTCTGTTCCTCCATCAGCTGCTCTCCCAAAGCCTCAGAACACCAGCTTCCCTCGAAACACGGACATTTTGCATCTCCTTCAAGGGCATCCTGGAAAGTAACCCCTCTTGTCTGCGAAGCTGCTCGCCCTCCTTTGAAGGGTCAAAGAGGATCTGCCCCCTAAATATCTTTCAGATTCACCAAATCCTACTTAGTGACCATTATCTTTCACCTCCTCAGGCTTCTCAGCTGACAAGACCCAGAAAGGTGGTTTTGTTCCTGTGGTTTGCCCCTTTGTGACTGCTTTCAGTTGCATTTATTTGGTTTCTCCATTTAAATAGTATTTTCCCTTGATATATCAAGAAGCATGTTTTCTCTCTTTTTAAAAAATTATCTCACAGCATTCTAGACAATGATCTTGGGGTAGGGAGAAGAAAAGTAAAAAGAAATGGTCTTCTGGTAAATTACACTGGCTGACTGTGGCGCGTCTGCCAGCATCCTCAGGTCCCAGAAAGGCTGGCCGAGAGGAGAGGACGTCCACCCTTGGTGTCCACGCTTCCACCCCTCTGTGCCCTTCAAGTCCATTATCTCCCCCTCGAGCCGGGTCCCCTTGATCTTGTGCCCCTAGCAGCCTTGTGGACTGTCCACCTTGACCTCAAAATCATTCTTATCGACCTCTCGTCTCTCCACATTAAAACTTAGGTCACTTATGTGTCCTCTTCTCAGCTGACAGTCTTAGAGAAAATACACGATCAATAGCAAACGGCAGCCTAATACGTGTCATTCCCAGCGTTCTTACAACAGGGCACCTGGAGGTGCATCCCCCTATTCAACCAAAGCCCACGTGCGTTGGAGGGGACACGGCACACACCTCAAGGAAAGGATAAATGCAGGACTCTGCAAACAGGCAGTAGTTGACACTGTGGGAATACGTGAGAGTTGGGATAAACCCACGGAAGTGGTTCAAGGACCAGACCAAAGCAAAGCCCCCTCGTAAGGAGGAGGGAAAGTGACAGCGCAGATCCCTCAGGGAGGTGAGGGGAGGACCAGGGGAGTAGGGTCACTGGAAGCCAGGAGAGGGAAGGATGTCAGGAAAGAGGCGCCCATGGGGGTCGGGCTGGTGAGGAGCCCACCTGTTGACTGTCATTTAGGGGGAACAGAAGGAAGCATCCTACTGGGAGGCTGAGGACATATGTCAGGCGACAGAGGGGTAGCTGGCGGGTGGGTGAACTTGGTGGTAACACGGCAGTCTTTCAGAAAGTGTGTTTCCGAAAGTGGAGGCTTGATATGATCACAGGGCTCAAGGGCTACGAGTAATGGAGAATGCTCCAGAAAGGGAGGAATTTGTGGTGGAAGATTCTGGAAGAGGAAAGGGTTAGGATGCAGCAAACACAAGGAGAGGGGTCACTTCTGAGAGAGGACGTGTGAGGAAGAGGCGGGGGAGAGAGACTAAGAAGAGGAGGAAATCCGGGAGGGCTCGCCGTGCTGGTGATCACCGCAGTAAATAAAGTAGGAAGTGTCTCCAGGCTGGAAATGAGAGGGACAGGAACGGGACCATGGAGACAGAAGTAAGGGCTTGACACGTCAGCAGTAGGGGCTCCGGTAAAGGCTGAGTAACACACAGAAGCACAAATTGCGAGTGACCATCTAAGAGCCAGAGTTTGGAGACAAAAGTACGTGATGGAAATTTCCCAGGGACGGAAAACTGGCAAAGTGAAAGCAATCTTCAACACAGATAAGTTGAAATAAAACTTACTGTGTCTCTTCTACCACCATTTTATAATGATTTGTATTTATCCAGCATGTAAATGAGCTCTTAAATCCTAGGTGTTTAACAGGTTAAAATAAACAGTAATTCTCCAAGAAACTACGAAAAAAAAAATTTCTGGAAGAGCAGTTACAGATGTTTTAAGTGGACACTATCAACCAAAATAAAGACGTGTTTTTAGAAGTCATATTTTTCAGATTTTAAATGGAAGCTGCAGTGCTACCTTCTTTGTGTAATTTCTATCTTGATTGATAGGGTGAATAAACATTAGAACTTAGTAGAACTTAATAGTCCCCATCTTCTTCAGCCATTATTTTATTAAGTTTTTATGAACTCCACATGAGGCAGACTCTAAAGAAGGTTTTTCTTCTTGTACATTTGTATTTTAATGCATTAGCTGGTCTATAGCTACTAGTGTTTTTTTGTTTTCTTTTTAATAGACTATATTTTAGAGCAGATTTAGGTTCACAGAAAAACTGAGTGGAAAGTACAGAGACTTCTCATGCATCCCCTTCCTCTCTCCACACCTCACACATGCCACTATTTTTAACACTGTATTTATTTATTTATTTTTGGCCGCACAGTGCAGCTTGTGGGAGCCTAGTTCCCGGACCAGGGATTGAACCCTGGCCCTCGGCAGTGAGGGCACGGAGTAGTCCTAACCGCTGGACCACCAGGGAATCCCCACTAACATCTTGCTTTAGCCTAGTGTGTTTGTTATAACTGATGTGTCATGTTTATATATTATTATTACCTAAGGTCCATAGTTTATATTAGGGGTTTTGTATTGAACATTCTATGGGTTTTGACAAATGTCTGACATGCATTCACCATTACAGCATCATACAGAACAGTTTCACTGTCCTAAAAATCCTCTGTGCTCCACCTATCCATCCCTCCCACCCCCTACCGCCCAGCCCGTGGCAACCACTGATTTTATTCTGTCTCCATAGTTTGGCCTTTTCCACGTCATATAGTTAAAAATCACACAGTGTATATAGCCTTCTCGTTGGCTTCTTTCACTAAGCGACATGAATTGGGGATTCCTCCATGTCTTTTCATGGCTTAGTAGTTCATTTTTTTATTACTGAATAGTATTCCATTGTCTGGATGTACTATAATATTTATCCCTCACCTATTGAGAGACATCTTGGTTGCTTACAGCTACTAATTTGATTTGTTATATACATACTCTTTTCTTTTTTTCTACTGTAATGACAGACTCTACGAAATTTTTAAGAGCAGGAAGGGGTTGTAGAGGTTATCACATCAGATACTCTCATTCTGCAGCTAAGGAAACTGAGATCCAATCATGATCGGCCTAGCTGATCACAATCTAGTCTCTTTTCTAGATCATACTGTCAATCCAAAACTGTTAGTAAAGTTGAGATTTCAAGGTACCTAGACACCAAATCCAACTCATTTAATTGGAGAGTTATCTACTGCATGTCCTCAACCTTAGAACCAAGCGTCTCCCCCATGGAGCAAGGGACCACGGCCCCTCATCCCTCATCCCAATTCTGGACCCCAGAATTCCATGCCCCAGTAGCTCAAAACGTGTGCATTTCCCTGTTGTGGAGGCTAGGGGCTGGAGGGGGTAGGATGCTTTCCCCATTCAGCAGCTTCACTAGTACCAGATTTGGAAGAATTCTAAATTCATCACATACCTTCTTGGTCATTATGAAGGTATATTTCTCAAGATATATATAGAGAGAGAACATATTGGAATATAGAACATATTTAACTTGTCCTAACAAAATAATAACAAGACACATAATAAAGGTTACTGTGTATGGAGTTCTTACTCTATGTCAGGCACAGGGCTAAATACTTGATGTGGATTATTTCCTTTAATTTTACATATGGACCAGCTCCGCTTCATTCTTCGGGGCACACCTTCCCGCACTTTCCACTGGCTAAAATAGGACATACCCCGAAGTTGAGTTGACATGCCCTCTCCAGTTTCCATATCGTTGTATCAATGCTGTCATCTTGGATGTTACAGCATTTATTACATATGCTTAACATATGATACTCTGAAAAGGATACTGGTATACTTGGATATTTTTAATAACTATTGGTATTCTAATTTTACTTCCTCAGACATGCAAATCTTCTCGTATAAAATTTATTAATTTACTAGCCTTGGGGGGAAAACCTGAAGAAAATGACTGTAATTATTCTTTTCCTCCGTTTCTTATTTTTTCTGGAGAGGGAATCTATATTCCTGACCTCATGTGCATGATATTTACTAAGTACTCCATGTATTTTCAAAATTAATTGTTATAGGTTTGATAAAATTATAAAATCTTTAATGCTACAAAGTTCTCACTTATCCAATAATGTATGCACGTTTGGCAGCAGTTCCCTTATTGGTTCAGTACTTGACTAGCTATACTGAATAGTCATCGTTACTAAGTAATTTTCCATGTTCTTTATTTTCATTCTCTTATTAAAAGCAAATGTAATCATACTAAGGAGAAATCAGGGTAGAAGCTACATCATATTAGAATAACAGTCCTCCTTACATTTCCCCTTTACTAGAATATCCATTCACAAAATGTCCTTCCAAAGAATGATCTCATGTTTTAAATACTGATATATTTTGACAGCCCTAGGGCTTTTAATTTCTCTGGGACATTCGTATATGCAAACACAGCCCTGTGAGAATCACACCACTGATTTTGTTAAATCTATCACTTTAATCTTGTATTAATCATCTTTCATATTGTAAACGTAAAATTTTACTGTAATGATGCTTCCGTTTTTAGATGTTTGTTATTGGTTCTTTTTAAAAAGAATTACTCTATTTGTATTATTGTGATTAAAAGTGATTTTGAAAGTATTTTATCACATGATTCTACTCTCCTGTACCTGGTCATGCTGGCTTCATAATACTTAAGCCTGCCAGTTTCAACTTCGGTGAGCTAAAAAAGATAGCATCTTACTTTAACATCAGACACTGGATCGACATTTCCATGCCAGAGAGCAAACGCCCACGGCAAATATTGAGAATCTACACCATACAAACATCCAGTGATAGAAAACTCACTCACTTATTGAATTCCTAAGGAAAATTCTTTAATATTTTCCCTAATTATGAAAGTAATTACACCAAAACATACTTTAAAAATTGGAAAATACACAAAAGCATTATAAGAAGAAAAGAGTCGTTTCTAGTTATTATCATTCAAAGGCACCCAGAGGTAGGCTTTTTGAGTATTTCATCTTTCTTGTGTATCTTTTTTCTCTTTGTCGTAGTGATAATTTAGTAACTTTGAAATTCTTCAGCAGAGTAGGGTCATTTTCACATCAAAACCGTATTCCTTAAAACTTGCCTTTTATGTTAAAACCTAGTCTATTCCAGGGACCCCTCTGTGTTTGGGAATATATATTTCTCAACATGCACTGTGTGTATACTGTATACAATAACTATGGTCATAAATATAATAACAGCTGATGTTTCTAAAGCACTTACTATGTGCCAGTCCATGTTCTAGGCACGTTGCGTATTTTAGCTCATTTAATCTTCATAGCAACCTTCTGAAGTAGAGACTATTATTATCCCCATTTTACAGACACGGAGATTGAGGTGGCCCCTACAGGGGTCAAAGGCACCACAGGTCAAACAGCTGTCAGGCAAGGGAGCCAGGATTCACCCTTGGGCAGTTTGGTAGCAAAGTCCATCAGCCTAACCGCCCTATTGCCTCTTAGTAGAGACCCAATCGTATCAGGGAAAACAATTTTAAAATGCGTGAAATGGATCCCTGTTTGTACTTCCATCATGGAAGAAAATAATTTGCTGGTTAATGCAAGATGACCCCGTGGGACAGTTACACCAGAAAATACCAACTGGGCCCAAGTTCCCGGTGCAGGTACAAACCTCTAGAAACTCAGGCACATTATTTCTGACAGGTTCTAATCAATGTATCAAAGGCAGTGAGTTTTACTAATTAGACTTACAGTAGAAATAGAGACAGGCTGTAATGAATGAGTTTGCTGGGCTGCTGAGAGCCTTTCCTCCCTCTTCCTTCACACACATACACATGCAACGCTAAGATATCAAAAGTATACATGTGATTATCTGTTCGGTTTTTTTTTTTTGGTGGCTTATTCTTTTTTTTTTTTTAACAT